>JAHDVE020002737.1:487500-559675 GCA_022606495.2 Halesus radiatus
CGCCAATGACTTTTTTTTAATTAACCGAATCTATAATTTTTAAAATACTCTAATCCCTCAAGTATCCTTGCACAGCTTTCGCATGGAAGGAGGTGAGTTACAAACGCATATCAAATTGGATAGTACAGTTGAGGTTACCCACCACTTTCCCACCCCGGTATAAGTAACTTATGGTTACTCCTTCAGGGTGCACGTCAAGGACTCTAATTTTTTGGCTCAA
Organism: Halesus radiatus; assembly: GCA_022606495.2. Taxonomy (NCBI): domain Eukaryota; kingdom Metazoa; phylum Arthropoda; class Insecta; order Trichoptera; family Limnephilidae; genus Halesus; species Halesus radiatus. Next base: position 487,721 of record JAHDVE020002737.1, read on the forward strand.
CGAAGGTATAAGGTTATAAATGATTCTATACCCTCAAGTGTCCCTGCGTAGCATTAGCTTAGAAGGAGGTTAGTAAAATTCCACAGCCCAGAATGGTTAGTACATACGCACGGTCGACAAAAGTGGCTCTAGTAATAATGGTGGATCTGCTCTACTCGTCCGTGGTCTGTAGATGAACATAGTGAGACGTGGAGAAATACTAACATAAAACAGTAAAAGTGAAAAACGAAATAGATATTAAGTAAGAGTACTTAGGACGAACCGTTGCCAGGACACCAGGGCAGTCCCTCTGAAGCAGTGCTAGGTGGATTCTTGTTCCCGCCACCCTTCCCAGGAGACATTGCGCCAGTCGTCAGGATTATCCCTTAAGAAAAGTGTGATTGGGGAGGAGGTAAAAAAATACCCTGAGACCCTAGGGATATGGAGGGGTTCTGGCGGCCGGGAGCATGCCAGTGAGTCGGGGAGACGGAAAGGCCGTCACCACCAAGCTTGCTCCATCGGGAAGCACACAGGGAATCCGGCTAGGGCCAGTCAGAAGTAGATGGCTGTCCCGGGTTGCAGGGATGGGGTTAATTTTCCACTCCCTAAAAGGGGAGGTGGACAGTACACAATAAAAATGTTTTTGAGTTCAGTTCGCCTAAATATCTCAAAATGTTTTTGAGTTCAGTTCGCCTAAATATCTCAAAATGGTTTTGAGTTCAGTTCGTCTAAATATCTCAAAATGTTTTTGAGTTCTACACGAAGAAAAAATTTCGTGCCTAAAAAACAAAACTCATAATAGGGAAAGAAAAATAGTAAACAAAATAATAACATAATAAAATAATAGTATATTTTTAATTTATATAAAATAATAACAGTAGAGGCAGTGCAGCGTGAAAAGTTTAAAGCTAAAATTTAAGTATAAGTTATATTAAAAATGCCAGGAATCTAAAAGAACAAAATACAGAAGTAGAGAATGAAACAAGGTAACAAAAATAGCAAGTAAAAGATAAACATTGACAAAGGGAAACATAAAATGTAAAACCAAGCATATACAGTGGTTAAATAAATTAAAAAGAAGTACCAGAAATTCAAGAGTACAATTGGTTATCATTGGTTAGTACAGATACTTACGAGGACAAATTAGGGGTTCATTCTGTCGATATGAATAAGAAACTAAACCAAATTTTATCCAATATAGACCGTTACCACGAAACCAGGGCAGTCCCTCCAGAGCAGTGCAGTGCAATACAGTGCTCCTGCTTCTGACACTCTTCTCAGTGAAGCATTGCATCAGTCACCTGGAGTATCTCTTAAGAAGAGTGAGAATCTGGAAAGTGGGGTGAGTAGCACCTGAAGATCCTAGGGATATAAAGGGAATCCCGATAGGCAGGAGCGTGCCGCTAGGTTGAGGGGATGGAGAGAATAGTAGCAGATAATGCGTGCCCCATTGAGAAGTGCATACGACAAAAGTGGTATGCATCAAAAAAAAATAGGAGCAGGATTGCTGGGACAGGGGTTAGTTTCCACTCCCTCGAAGAAAGGGTGGGAAGGGGGGGGGTGGACAATACAATACAGAACGAGATCAGCTCAGTTCCGCCAGACTAGCGGTAACCCGTTTATAAGTACAACACCTCATAGGAAACAAAGAAATTAAACCAAAAATAATAAAAACCATATTTCTAAACTAACATAAAAAAGATAAAAACAAAAGTGAACAAAACATTCGATTAGTTGTCATCAGCAACTAAAGGAAAAATATACCTATGTAATAAGAAAATCAAAAGAGAAGAACACGGCTTGATTGGATCACATCGATCAAACAGCAACGAGGATAGCACTTCACCATAGATCCTTAGAAAATAAGAAAAATAAAACAATTTTAACAAAACATATCTCTACTCTAAAAAAGTAAAACATACGTACAAACAAGTTAACATCACCAACTAAAGGACAGGATATATAAAAAACGGATATATAAAAAAGAATATAAGAACAATTATAATTCGGGTATGGAAAGGTTAACGATGTTTTATCTGTCATAAGCACTCGCGTCTACTGTAAAAGTCATCCATGCCTTGCGTGTAGTGTTTCATTAATTGCTCGCCGGCCAATGAGCCCATATGAATCAGACCTCTATTTGCGCAGCAAATTGGCCACCGCATAGTTCGCTTTCAAACACACAATATTACATAATTTTAACCATAACGAATCAGCCTAATGAAAAAATTATTACTTAACTTACCTCGGTTTTTAAATAAAAGCATCGCTGAATCTATTTGATAAAAAAAGTAGAAGCGATTTTAATTCCGCAAGAAAATGTTGATAGTTTATTATTACCGTTAGATTATTCCACGTAGGTTCTAACGATGCACGAACAAGCGCAATAATTAATACGTCGTTTCTTTTTACACGTAGATTTGTTATTGCTTATAACTCATAACAATGGTTATCATTTAATATATTTAAAACCTACCTCCAAAGCGACCAAAACCTTGTTCAGGCTTTGACTCGAATGTTCTCTCAAATGTATATATTTATTCTATTTGTGTCATTGCTTCATTCGTATTGTTTATGTGCTGTTTTTTTTCTGTAACTCTTGTTTATCTCATTTCTTGTTGTGTATTTTGTGGATTGGATAAAAAAAATAATAAATTGACACCTTGATGTCCAATGTTATAGCGTAGCAAAATAATGTGTTGTTTCTACGACTAGGTGAGCACCTACCTATTTTCGATGACTTGCCTGTGATATGAGATTTTATGTTTCTGACAATATGGGTCTTTTCTTAAAAGGCTCTCGTTCCTCTTCCTAAAAGAATCCACACACATCATGCTAGGATGCTGAATTCTTTAATATAGTTAAAAAAGCAAATCATTATACATACTTACGAGCACATCGAATTTCCCTAAAAAGACCCTTCATACAGCATCCAGAGATACGAAACAATGTGCTAATGAAGGAATTTTGTACTTATTATAGTATAGTTCTGTTACATTTTACAAACATGAAATGAAATCAAAGTTTGTGGTATGGATTTATTTTAGGTGTGGTTGCGCTTTTTGAAGAAAATGTTGATGTTCGCCATTACCCCTTGTGTTTCGAAAAACGAACGGCAAGTGTATTGTTTTTCATTTAATTTTGTATATTATATGATTTTTTTTTAATTACAGTCTTTTGTTTTATTTGTAAGGGAGGATACAAAATTTTTGATTTATAATTAAAGCGTTTTCATTTAACCATGTTTTCTTCGGTTTTTTTTCGACTTTCCCTTAGATAATTTGCCATTTCCCAATTCTCCCCTAATTCTGTGCGAAGTCAAGAAACAATAACTTATCATAGTCAGTTACTGAGGGTCCAGCTCAGATGCCTCCCCCCTTTAAGTTCGTTACTCCTTCGTATCAGTTTTAGTCTTTAATTTTGCTGTAGGCACTCGCTGCTTGTATGGTTTGTTTTTGGTCTATTCGGCTATCGGCGGTCTCTTAGAATCAAGTGTTTAAGTTTCCACTCGAGAATTCTTCTTGATTAACTGTTCTGCTTGAATCGAGCGATGTGCCAGCCTAGGAATATTTAAGTTTTCAGCACCTTTCTTTCCATTTTAACTTTGTCTCATCTCTATTTAAATTTGAACTTAGTAGAAAATTGGTCTTAATACTATTGCATAGGTAAATGAACCAAATTTACGAGAGCCCGAAGAATTTCACTGTGAGATGCGATAGAGTATTGATAAATATATGATAAACACGCATTGCTTTCATGCTACTAACGGATTGGTAATTTCGGAAGGCATCTATATTTTAACGTGTTTTCCACGAACTTTAACAGATTAACAGATCAATAAAAAAAACAACATAAATGGGGAAATGACATCGCTCCGATATCGAAAAGTTATACCAGATAACCATTTTCTAGGTAAAAACTCCGAAAACAACATATCTTTTGATACAACAGTTTGAACAATTTAGTTGAGAAAAATTAATATTGTTTACGTATGTCATGGACATAGAATAAAGAATACACAATAGAAGTGCCTTCCACTTAAATTTAAATGGAAGCCGATGTGCCTTTGACTTAGTACCTTTTGATTCTAGCACCAAAAAAACCAATGAAAATACAGCAAATACAGCGTTCTGTTTCTTTTAAACTACCTGATTTGTATATGACCATTCCATTTGATCGAAATGAAATGGTCGTGAAATATTTTTTCGTTTTGATACTATAGGGTCAAAAGGACTGACTTTTGGATCACGAAAAACGACCAAATCACATTTGTTGTATTCGTCTTTATTCTATGGTCATGGGATTAGAAATATTAGTAGGAATAAATATATCACAATAAAAATTAAATAAAAGGTTCGTGCGTCAATGCAGTTAAGAAATATCCCCCTATTGTAGATACTAGACACGTATGCAAGTCGTCTACACACTTACGTACATTAAATAAAGAAATAATATTCAATAACCCATATGCTGAATTTATCACGTCATATTATTCCACCAATCACCCGGGAAATCCTAGACGTGGACATTATTTACACATTGTTATATCACGCAAGAATGTCCCACACGGATTAGGTACTTTCTCACTTGCGCATTGGGTAAATCCATTTATACGATAATGTTTTTAATTAAATATGCTATCTGTGCCAGGCGTTGCCCTGTAATCATAATATTTATTCCAATAAGTATACACTGATCAGAAGTTCTAGAAAAATCATAACTTAACAAAATTTTCGCCTAGTAAGATGAGGTATCTTACCATGTTTTTCAGTATACTCAGGAATGTTATAGGTTGGAATTGGTTTGTCAGGATTGCTACCCGATAGCAACCTGACGAAAGTAAATATCCTTTTAGCCGGGAAAAAAAACATCTGAAATAGCGGCCCTTAAAGTTTCCGCTAAGATACCGTATTAAATTACTTTATGATTTCTTCAAAAGATTTGTATTCACTTTGTGTCGTCATTATTAATAAATTAATTAAAAAAATATACTTTGTTTACACCACTACATAAAAATGCATAAATATCTACACGTTTCAAAGCGTTGATTTCATCTTCAGGAATATATGAATACTAAAAAATAATTTCAAGTATAGACGAATGATAAACATTCGAACACAATAATTTAAGAATAGACAAATTATAAACATAAACAAAAATTGATTAAAGTAGGTAAGTAATTAATCAAAAATACTAATAAAAAAATATTATAAAACATTGAATAACAAATTTGCATTAGAAATTAAAAATAATATATATATTTCTATTATTAATATTAAAATGAAAATAAATTCTAGAGATAGCTATTTAAAAAAAATTGTTTGATTATTTATTAAATTTAATTGGCTATGAACACTTTTTCTGATTTCTAAAATTTAAAATTTATCCAATTATAAACCGGTTACATTTCATATGTAAATTTTTTTAAACCTTTATTTATATCAAACGAGTGATTGGTTTCTAAAATATGATTTGCAAATTCAGAATAGTTGTTATTATTTAAACACCTTAGGTGTTCCTAAACTGTAATACTGAAATTTTTCCTATGTAAAAATAGTTGCAATCGTTAAATTACTTTACGTTAACAAAATTTCAATTTTACTGAAATGACCGTTACTGCCTTTTGGCAGTACTGCCATGACGAACAACACTAACTTGAAATGATAACACTTCATAACGGAAATGAATGCGAAGATTACACTTTAACGCATTGAAATGGGGCACTTTGCATTTCATAAAAAAACTTCCTTTGACATTTGGTGTTTGCCCTTTAGCAAGCGGCAGATAGGACGGACTTGCGTCTTGTATTTAAGCAACCAATTTGTAAAATCGTCACACAATTCCGAAACGGTTTGGCAGAGTAATAGACGAGGAATATCGGAACGTTTACGACTGAAATATTCGGCTCTTTGCATATTGGAAAACGCTCAAAGCAAATATGTTTCACGGCTTTATGAAATAAGTTCCAATCTTATGTGCACACGCCGTTATTATTATAACTTCTGATGACTGGGGGATTCAGCCCAAAAATTATCAATCTAACAAAGATTACATGATTCTCAGTCCTTCTCGCATAAATACTTACATACAAGTGGTTACGATAATATTAAAAAAATATATACAGTAAGGTAATCCATGGGAACACGCCTAAGGGAGGGAAGATGCAGTTCATCAGTTAGGTATTTCGTTATTTGTAATGCTGGTCATAGCGAATTGTTGTAGGTTAACTTGTTTAACATGTTTTATTTAAAAAAATATTTTTTTCAAAAGCATTTATTTTTTTATTATTTAATTTTTATAAAAAAATATATTAAAATTTTTAATTGTCAAAATTATTTGATTTTTTCAAAATTTTTCTAAAACATTTTTTAAAAATAATTATTTTTTTATTATTTAATTTTTTTTATTACGTCTTATTATTTATTTATACATCTATACAATCTTAATCTTATTAAAAAGGTTATGGTACTGCGCCTGTCTCACTAGGAGAACCTGTGTTGAGAGCAGGCAAAGTTGACAGTTTACAATTTACAGTTTTCAATGTTTACCCTATTTTTAGGCCTTTTATAATATTTTCGATACATATTTTCTTACATAACTAACTTGTTATAATGAGTCAACTTCGTTTACACGAATAATGATTACGATAGATTCACACGGAAGGAATTTGAATAATGGCATTGGGCCATAGAACTACCATACTCTTTGCATCGGGCATTTTCCCCTCGCATGTGGGGTAAAACGGGTAACATTTTTTTCCCCTACATATTTATCGCTCAATAATCTGAAAATGAATAGAATATAATAATGTTGCATAACTTATTAAAAAAAAACGTATCACAAAATATTCATAATACTTATGCATCAATTTGTAAGGAATGTTTGAAAGAATTTCAAGAATATCTAATTACTAATGGAAGATATTCTTAAATTAATTAGAATAACCTTGTTGAAAAGAAAAGCTTAAAGCTATCAGGTTAAACAGTATACTAAAAATAATGACAAGCTTAAATAAATGATAAAATTGAAAATAATAATATAAGAATAGACAAATTATAAACATTAACGAAAATTAACAGAATGTATGAAATATATAAGTAATTAATTAAAAATGTAAAAAAAAATATTTAAAAATAAAAAAATATTGGAAAATAAAAATATTTTACTGTTAAAAACATTTATTAATTTGTATTTGAAATTTAAAAAAGAAATTATTTTAACTATTAATATAAATTAAATCAAGTAATAATAGATATTATTATTAAACTTTTCTTTTCTCTTTATCGCCTTGGTGAAAGACCACCATTCAGAATTAGAACGTTTCTTGAAATGGCTTTATCCATGTTTGGTGACTTTCCCACCCTTCATCATTCCGATTCCCATCTCCTTCTTCCACTACCCCCAGCCTCATCGAGAGCGGTTGTGACTCTTGTGCGTTTTTCTTCTTTCTATTTTCATCGGGCGTATTACCCCACTGTGCTGGACGAAGATGGCTTAAGGCGACGCTTAATGTTTTTATCTGTTATTTTATTTTCGTTTTAGTCTTTATTAGAATACCACATATAGCAAGATAATTGTTATTAAATGTTTTTACTTTTTGCCTAGTATTATTTATATTTTACTTTGTAGGTACTGTCAAATCCGTAAAATCTGCATCATCTTCCCTAGTTTCCCTACATTGCCCTGTTCCCTTCCAATTCCTTTTTGCACCACTTCTCATACCAATTTCTTAAAAGTATTTGGTACTATCCTCGCCTTCTGCGAAACATTGTACACGTTGTACACACTTCGTGTAAAGTATAATAACGCCTTCCGCATAATGTTTGGCCTCCCCAGATACTGCAGCGCTTCCAATATGTTCACAGAGAGGCGAGTTTCCGGTTTTGCAGCACTTATAAGATCCAGGGTAGCTGGAATGAGGGAAAGAATAAACAGCTCCAGGAATATCCTCATCTTGGAGGCTCACCTCAGTCCAGCCTCCAGCATCGACGCATACTGGAGAAAGATATTGGCACCTCATAATTTAAATGTCGCAGCACCTTAAAGACGTTATTTTGGTGCATTAATTTTCTTATTTTAATTATTTATTATTTTTTTGTAATATATGTGATGTATCATCCACCTACTATCTTTTAAACTTTTGTATATATTTTGTATATTTTTTATAATTATCGCATTTACATTTTGTATGGAATGTTTGGGACTGCACTGACCTCCCCACATACCGGAATAAACATTTATTGATTTATTTTATCTTAACAAAATAATTTCTTTTTTTTACTAATAACTTTTACAAAATATAAGACTAAAAAGTCCCGATAAACTACATAGTAGTTTGCCTAACGGGAGGTTGTTATTCAAAACCTTGTAATATATTTGAAGTTAATGTACTTAAATACATATGTCTCACTAAAATAAAAACGTAAGCAACAAACGAAATTCTTTAAACATAAATATTTCACAAGAATTTTGTTAAAAATATTACATATACAAAAACATAAATAACAACAATAAATCGTACATAAAATAATAATTAAAAAGTGAATGATTACATCGAAATATAATGCCTCAGTAGTATGAATGTCAGATTAAACCAATCTCAATCAGGGAAAAAAAGTGTGCTCGTGCTGTTCACGATATTTGATTTTTTTCATGGCCAATCAAACAATCGGAGAGCGGGCGATGATTTGAGATAATCCCGAACAAATGTTGAATAATGGCATTGTAGTCTGTCGAGCTGAAAGATGACCGTATCAAAAATACCATCGTGGTGAAGTTGAGGTTTGAGGAATTGTTCGAGCATGGCGAGGTGGATGGTTCTTGTAAGTGTAAGTTTCAAATAAAATGAAGTTCTATAAATCTGGGAGGAAGTAAGATAATACTATTGTCGTGCCTTTTTTTCTAATCTGGAACTAATTTTGTTTTCACAATGGTAGCCATTGATACAAGGTGACAGAACTCCAGTGAAAAATATTACGGCTCAATAAAATATTCATATAGATCACCAAACGCCGATTCAGAATGTAAAGATTTTATTATATGTAGAATTTTAAAATCTTTTTACTTTTTAATTAATAAAAAATCTTCTCATAAAAACACCCTGTAATGTTGGTACCATTGCACTCGGAACAATTAACCTACAGATTTCTGCCCCACGTCCGCGCGCGTATTCTGGTTGTAGATTTGTATGAAAATTTGTACATGTCTATTTTGTTTTGTATTTTATTTTAGTTTTGGCGAAATTTAAACATAATTTTGGAATATTAATTGTTTTTGTGTTTAATTCGTAAAACTTCATTTAATTTAAAAAAAAATTTTATGTGAATCAAATTTAATAATATTATTATTTAGTTCTGCAAGTATTTTTAGTTTTATTGTTCTGGCAGCTGTTTCGGCGTTTAAGGCCATTTTCAAACTGTTTAAATTTTTAACATAACTTTGGTGACTGTCATCATTGTTCAATAGTAAAAAACTATTATTAATGAAAGAAATAAGAATATTCAAGGACAAACCAATTGTAAATACGGATATTATGATAATGATAATGTTAAATGATATTATTATTCTTTGAATTAAAAAAAGGCACATACTTTTAATGCCTATATTTAGTTACGGTTGACTATAAATGGAATATAAAATTATGTACGGTGAAGCTCATCCTTGTTTTACATTTGATATTCTAATCTAAAAACCGACCAGCTATAGATTCTAAGCATTTCAGCGGGGTATAAAAATACTTCTTTTTAGGTTGTCATTATCGATAAAAAAATAAAAGTAAATGAAGAGGAGATTTTTATTAGGAGCCAATCCAGATTTCGCGATATTTTAGCCACATGATATGAAGCATTTTTAATGTAGGTTTTCTAGAATGTTACTAATTTGTCAAGAGTTTTCTAGAATTATACCACTCTAAAAATTCTTTTTCTAGATGATAAAGAATGTCTCTGTTCTCGAAACAATGTGTCTTTTATTTAATCATGATAAAGAAGGTATTTTTAAATTCGCTTAGTACCTGGATTTTACGCTTAGACATTTTGGATTGTTGGTTAAAAATTAATTACCTTTTTGATTTGAATGACGCTTTCACAAATTATTTCACTTATGGACTGTCCCAGTAAAAAAACATCTAAAGTTACAAGACCTTTCGATGTTTTGGAAAAAATAACGTTGATTTGTGATCATAATTGATTTAGATAATAAATATAGCATTTTTTGTCAGTCAGGCAAATTGCAAGAAATAGAGAAAATAGTTTCAGGTTCATAAAAATAAATAAAAAATATTTGCATACGCGGCAGTCCAAAAAATACACTTCATTTTTTACTTTCTTTATATACAGACGCCTTTTTTAATGTTAGTATAAAATGACATTTGTCATAAGTGCCAACTGTATAAAATGGATATCTAAAAAAACAGGTGGTTTGGTTCTTAGTTTGTGTTTTTTTAGGAAAGAAAAAACCCAAAATAAGTACCTGGAACCTATTCTTTTATTTCCGCATTTCAAATTTATTTAAAAAAAAAAATTATGAATCTGAAAGCATTTTTCTTTTATAAAAATTATTAGTTTTTGAACTGAGTCCCAAATGGAAAAAAATACTATATTTTCAAACCATTGACTGAAAATTTATGATGATATGCCCGAAAGTGTGGAACTATTATGCCTACTTAAATTTGATTATAAAATATATCATAGTAGTTTATATACACGTCTATGTAATTATATGAATTATACTGAATAAATAATTGAAAAAAAGTGTCTACAACACTTTTTAATAAATCTACATGTATATACATATTATACATACAATAAAATGGAAAGTCAATTTAGAATCTCTATTTCTTATATTTATATTAGCGTCGAATAGGTCAATCTACATCTACAATCAACAAACAGTATTTATGACCCCGTCGATATAAAGAACGTTGATTGTATATACTTAGGTACCTTTATTTACTTTTATTTAACCATCAATAGATCAGCTGCTAATGATGTTCCGGGTAACACTCATGGGTAATTAATATAATACTACAATAATTGCATGTACATTCGTTATAAGCATGGCGTGAGTATATTCACACACACCCGAAAGTAGGCAATCGTCAGAAAAAATCAACAAAATATTATATTAATCATCGAAGAAGATAATATTAACACATCCCAAATGAACCACGAAACCGAAAAAAACAACAGAAATTAAAAAGATTTCAGTCGCATCTGGGACTCGAACCCAGGACCTCTACCTATCCGGGGTAACCGCTTAACCAACTTAGCTAATGAGACCAGTACAATTTACGCCATTTACACCGATATCATACTTCATGTTCAAGATTTATTAATATTAATATGAAACATTGCAATCATCGTAAGGACAGCAGCCAATAATATGGGATTTATAAATATGGAGGAAAATTCTACCTTTTTTATTAATTTATTTGTTAATACATCAACTGTTCAAAATTGAAAATCAAATGTTCAAGATATTTTTTTTTGTATTTAATTCGTATATATATATATATATATATATATATATATATTTTGAATTTATTGTATGGTAAATCAAATTTAGTTATTATGACAGAGTTGTTGGTGTTCAAGGCCATTTTCAAAATGTTTTAGGCCACACTGCGACGACTTACTTAGATGATTTTATTTACTCCCACCCAATTATAAATTGAACCTTGTTTGAAATTATTAATTACGGGTAAAACCGATTAAAAATAATTTAAATACTCTTTTTTTATTTTTTTTAATATTAATACCGCACAAGAGTCACAACTTCTCCCAACCGATCTGGTCACGAAACACGGCTAAAAGCCATTTCAAGCAACGTTTCAATTCTGAATGGTGGTCTTTCACCAGGGCGATACTGAGAGTATCTTCCACTTTGTAAGATTCTTAAATTTATAATGTGCTTTCTCCGCAATTAAATGGATTTTTTTTTTTAAATATATTTTTTTGGTCATGTGAACATACTGAGAAGTGGGGAATGAATTATTTTCTATACTTTATTAATTAAATGATCTTGAACGCCGAAATAGCGGCCACAATAATAAAAACTAAAATGCTTGAAGAAGTTAACAATAAAATTATTAAATTACGTTAAATTTGAAACAATATTTAAACGTGTTATATAATAAAACAAAAATTGTTAAGTTTTTTTTCTATTATCCAATAATTCACATTAAAATTTATTTTATTTTGTATGATTTTCCTAACCGAAAAATTCAGAAGATTTACGTGTGCCTATTGAACACCTCTGCTAGTATATATCACACTAATTTACGAATTATAAATGTTTGCATAATTAGATTCGCCGGCTACCAAGCATCGCATTAAATTTTCGTAAATATCGTTGAAATTCATTTATTCAAAACGGATACAAAAATGCTGAGACTCACGATGACAAACCGGTTTTACTTTCAAGTTCATCTACCTGGATAAAAAGAAAATGACAGAATTCATCTACAAAGCAAAAAATACCAGCACAGTATTTTTTTACTCTCCTTCGTACACACAGTAAAATTTTGTACAGAGAAACACATGATAATTTAAAAGAAGGTTAAAAAAACAGTTTTACGAGTCATGCTTGTTTTTGACGAAAGATACAGGATGCTCTGTTTTTTGACCGTATTGTGTAAAGGCGAAGGTACGCATTATTGTTATTGCCTTTTGCTAAATATATTTTTAACCATACACACATTGAGACAGCTCGACCTTAACGTGGAAACTATGTGAATATACTGAATTTTTAGAAAATTACGTGTTTCTTTCTCAACTGTAAGACAGCTGTCGGAATCTGACCGTGAGGTAACAAACGTCACATCGTTAAATGCTTTTTTTGTGATAGGAACACCATATTATGTAACAAATCTTCATCAAGGAGTACTAACATTTTAGGTATTTTATTAACCCTCTGTTGTTCAGTTTTGAAGAGTGACCTTCTTAAAATTCAACACCGTTCCTTAGCCTTGCCACATGCCCAACATGGTGTCACTTGAGCGTGAAGCTTAGCCCGTGACAGTAATGCTGGCTACCATTATCTTGCTTTTAATTCATTCATTACTCATTCATACCAAACTGTCACCAATATATGGCTTTTAAAGTGAATTACATTTTCGTCAGAGCATTATTTATGAAATATTGCGCCTAGTCCTAACTGACAAAACGTTCAAAAAAATTATGTTCTTCGTATGCGGATTCGTCTTGTTTTTGAGAAGATTAATTTTACTAGAGAACTTGACCAACAAATACAGTCTGATATTTAAAACTAGATAATAATTGAGGGCGCTGCGACCGTTTAAAACGTTTTAAATGGCAACACAAAATGGGTCATAGGAAAATCAAAGTAAGTTTAAAAAAACACAATGGTCCATGTGCATATGTTTTAATTTAACCACTCAGAAATTAGTGCTACTTTTCGAAAGGAGATGATTTATTTATTTATCGCTTTGCAAAGAAGACAATTACTTGGAAAGGCGATTTTTTATGTATTTTGAATTTCTGTAGTTTTATGTATCGAAATAACCCTATATTAGATATTAGAAATTAGATAATAAATAATAAAAAAAACAACCAAACAGCTCTTAAAATTATAGATGAAAAAAAAAACGTAAAAAGAGTGAATTCTAATGTTTCGTCTTGTTTCTTTAAAACAAACTGTCAAATGCGAATATTTGAAAACGTTTGAATGTAAATAACACATTTCAAAGGGAAAGTCAGGAACTTGGTGTTACTATAGAAATGACATTTTTGAGTTCCAAAATAATAAATATCTACAATTGAATGCCAAGCTATACATTAATTTTATTGCTGTATTTCTGGCAATTCTCTGTCGTTTGTGTGCAGGTCTTGGTTTGACCTTGAATTTCATGATGTTCATATTTAATCCAATGTTCCTAGATAGTTTGTCAAGTTAACAGAGCCTTACCCCTTCAAATGTTATTAAATTTCTTTATTACAGTAATGTTTATGGTGTACAAAAGGTAACCCTGCCTTTACAGATCTCTGATCACGCCTTTGAGAACTGCTGTAACCAGTTTTGGGACTATTGCGTCAGCTTGTCTTACCTATATAATGAATACAAGCATTCTGGAGACTTTTATTGTTTTCCCAATGTTTTCAAGTCTATCTCATAGTGTCAATAATAATTGAAAAAAATATTTGTTTCCTGCGCTGGCCTTCAAACGCTCAAATCAACATATTTTTTCATCACCGACATCCACATGAGATAAGATATTTTATGGCCAGTTTACAAAATACGTAAATAATTGACCGTACTCTTATTAATTCACTAGTCATGTAGATAGCAATTGCAGTTGTTATTATTAATAGTATACTAATTATTATTCAAAGCGTGACTCTTGTGCCCGAGGGGAAAATACACTCCAAGAACTCGTAGTAAACAAAAGACACAGGGTCCTATTATAAAAATTGAGTTAGAGTTTTAAATTTATTCAGATATCTATTGTTTATTTATCCCATGGTAAACGTACCAACAAAAAAAATCGATTTTCCTAATAAGGTTAATAATGTTTAAACATTCTAAATATTGTTACACAGCGGAATCTCGCGATCCGATTAGTAATTACATTTAAATTGAATTCTAAGTAAAGATCCCCCAACAGATCTCACGATGCGGAAAATTCCCGACTAGCTCAACCTCAGGAATATTTATATGCATAACGATACACATACTCGTATATATAAATCGTGTTCCTTTATAGACAATTTGAGAAATCAGCGCTTCTTGTAAATATAAATAAAAAACACATATATATAAATGCAAGAATAGGGAATTCAAATAAAAACAATTCTCTCTTGCTATAAAAAATACCTTGAATTAAGGCCTATATTTAGATAGCGGATTCTAAGGCTTTAGGAAAAGCTTTATCCTTTTAGATCATTAAAGGTTAGAATGAAATGTTGACTGATTTTAAATTATGTCTGTAGAAAAAGAAAGTGAAATAAATATGGAACGATACCCTGTTTGATAAACTTCTGGTGCGGATTGAACGACAGTTCTTCCCGGGTCCCAAACTAAAAGTGCATCTTTTTCTCCCTGGCCCAAGCTGACCTACGGCTCCTGCCTTGTCCTGTCCCGCCCCCAAATGCCAATAATAAGAGAAAATAGTGCTTGCTTTCCAGTAATTCCGGGGTAGTTTGTCAACCTTAGTTGTTAGGGTCTTGCTTCATAACAATATGGTCATCCCATGAGTCTATAAAAACGCTAAACTCTCTTTGTGCTGAAGCAACATAGTAACCAAAAACGTATGTTTTGAAGTTGCAAAAAAACTCTTTAACCTCTTTTGATGTGTAAGTTTGCTATTTTCAGCTGGTAACATTATTTTCTGCATGAGCCACAAAGTTTTTTAATTCACACTTAAGTATGACAAAGTTATTTAATTTTTCAATTAGAAAAAATAATGTTGAAAATCTTACAAGGCCAGGTAGTGAAATAGATAAATATTTTTGAATTATACAATAAAAAGTGTCATCTGTTGCAGAAGTATGTTCCTCTACATAATCGTTTTATGTAAAAAAACTCTTTTAATGTTGATGTTATTTTATTTTGGGAGGTGAGTATGGGTACCGCCGTCCCGAGAATAAATAATTCTGTTACCATGCAGAGGCCTGCCGTTCATATAGGCACACAAGCACTGCCTACCCTACTTTACTCAGATGAAAATAAAAATAATACTAAAGTGTATAAAATTGTTGCAAGAAATCATTCCTCACTTTAAAAAATACGCGCGTAGTACCAACCACGAAATGCAGCGCCACGCGAGACACACCGACCGCACCATCATGACCTATTAAAGGTAGAACTAAGTATGCACAATGAAGTACATTCAGATGTTGACTCTATTGTATATATCCAAGAGTACATGCATGTGCGATACAAAGGACGACTTGTCTGTTTTAGTGTCTGAAAAGCATTGCTTTTCGGCAATGCTTGCAAATGTAGCAATCAGTGCCATCTGTTGGTACATTTATTAATTAGAACAAATTTACTAACAAAATAATAATTACGTTATGTTGGCTTTCTTTCAAAATATTGTCCGTGTTTATTTAGCGGAAAAAATACGGAAATTGTACATATCCAGTAACTAAATTTTTATTTTTAGTTTATGTATTTTTTAATTATGTTTAATTTTTAAAATTACTTTTAATACATTTCAAAGCTAATAAGACAGTTTTCCAATGATTTTTGTTTGTTTCTTTTTATTGACTGGTAATATGCATACATACAGCGGTTATTTGGATATTTGAAGTGGCTTAGGTTATCCCAACCACAGTTTAGCCATTCTTAGCGAAAACTTGTACGAAGGGTGCTATCTAGGGTAATTTTTTAAATATCAATTATTTCGCTGTTTTCTACTGCCAACCCTGATTACAAACATTGGTACGCTACTTTTGGTAACTTAGTAGAGGTGACCCGGTTCATGGGGTGAGGTTTGTTCAGGTCTTGGCGGCGGAGGTGTCTGCCTACAAGCTGCATGGTGGACCGGATCAGGAGAAGGCCAGTTGAGGGAGACCCCTTGACCTCTCCAACTGGTCTCTCCACCCATCTCCATTCACCGCAGTAGAAGGGATGAATTAAATGCGTTCGTTACTTCTTGACACCCGATTACCAGATTCCTACTCACCCCTAATACCCCTTTCGTTCCCAGAACTTAATTTCCTTCCTTTAATTAAAAAAAGAGTGTACACAGCATCTCTAAAGATGACATAGACCCCCAAGAAATATATTACTTAGGGCCTCTTGTATGGAATTAACGAAAAAAACTCCTTGACTTTTTAGTTGTCGTCATAGTAATCAAAAGAATCACGCTGTATGGAAGCTATGGGACGGAGGTAGCTATATACTCGTAGAAATATCAACCGAATGATTTCGTTCAGCGTCAGTAGTCTGCACTCGCGGGTATCTTCTCGTTGTGTTGAAGAAGATTGTGCTAATCAAAAGTGTTTTAAAAATGAATTTGGCACTTTTGCTATCTGTTACAATTGGATTATTTTCGTGCCAATGTTTGTGTTTTAATGTACGGATGACAGCTTTGCGTCCTCGTGGATTCCGGGCTTGTCTTATATCCGAGAAGGGGATAGAATCATTTTCGTTTTATGCCTATACTTCTGGCAGTAAGTCTCGGAGGAGATTGGAAGGGAATACCACCAGCACATCGAATGGATTATGGTGCTACACAAAAAGGGACATCACTCTAAATATCAATGATGAAATAGTTTACTGGTACAGAGTTGTTCAAAATGGAGAAGAGTATCAAGCTGAAACTGAGAAAAAAAAATTCCAAGGTGAGAAGTTCTATTAATTTAACATAATTTAATAACAATAACATAAGTTATTTCACTACCGTTGGGCATAGCGTATTGAGTATTATATACAAATTTGTGGTGTGAAAATAATAGGAATATTACTTAATTTTTCATTTCCGTAGAAAAGTATCGCGTCCGATAGAGACGTTGTTAATGAAATCAGGGCGCTATTCCAGTTCTTCTTAAGGAAGATTCCTTACGTTTTTCCTTAGGGTTAAAGAATTCTTGATTAACCGCGGAATTCTGGTGAGACATAATAAAAATATCCTAAATAGATTGTCAAGAGATTATTCGAAAACACAAATTGATGAAATATCAAGTGATATAATATTTTGAACTAAAACTTTTAAAAACAATTACATTATATTATAACTCATTTTAATACATTTTTATTTTATTTTTAAATGTCACAAATAAGACTTTTAATGATAAATCACGTTTTATAAAAAGGTACCTACCTCTTTAGATAGTAATGACCTTTTTTATCTCTAGTTCTAAAAGCGACATTTGAATTTGTGACGACGCTCTTCAATGCCGCTTGACGTGAATTGCCAAAAATGTCTATTTAATGTTTAATGATGTATACTAGCTAATTATATTTTATGTAAATAATAACGTAATTGGTAACATACTTAATAATGAGTTATCTTGTTAAAATATCTCAAATATTGACATTTTCTATTGTTAAAACATCGCAAATATTGACATTTTATATTGTTAAAACATCGCAAATATTGAGATTTTCTATTGTTAAAACATCGCAAATATTGACATTTTCTATTGTTAAAACATCGCAAATATTGAGATTTTCTATTGTTAAAACATCGCAAATATTGACATTTTCTATTGTTAAAACATCGCAAATATTGAGATTTTCTATTGTTAAAACATCGCAAATATTGACATTTTTGATGAATGTCGTTCGCTGAATTCAGCTGACAGCTGTCATCCGATAGAACCGGAACCGCAGTTAAGTAAGAAGGCTTTAACTATAAGGAAAAAGTTATGGAATCTTCCTTAAAAAGAACGGGAATGGCGCCCCAGGTCACGATCTCGATTCTCGACGAAAATCAAAAATATTAAGAATCGGTTAATGAATAATGTTTATATGTATATTATAAATGACATACGAGTATTTTATATAGTGCCGTTTTGTGATAAAATTACCCCAAGGGCGCTTTATTAAAGTTGGTGACATTTTGTGGATTGCTAATCACTATTTAGCTTCGGGTGACGCTATTTTTATTTTCCATTTTTCCCCTCCTATTTTTCAAACTTCAACTTTTTTAATTGTTTTGCTTAAAATTTAGTCATGATAATGTATGTTTAAAACAATCCCCTTTATCACGGACTTAACCCATCTCAATAGTAAGCAAGTTAATATTTATAATCGTTTTTAGGCCATTTTATTGAGATTTCGCCTTACAAACATCGTAGCAAATAGCTTAAATTATGTTAAAAACATTTGAAAATAGAGATTAATAAAACGATTAGAAAAATTGATGTGTTAATCAAACATCATGATTTTTAATAAGAATTTTTCGCATGTGTAATAATTTACTTTTTCTCTTTTCAGCTTCTGATTTCGTGGATGAATCTGGCTTATATAGATCGACATTAACAACAACTTCTGTACCAAATCTCCCGCGAAAACCCATGAGAGAATCATCTCGTATACCCCAACGTCAAGAACCTGTATTCGTCACGACAGCAGATAAAGTAGCACAACAAGAACAAACTGATAACGATGAATCTGGATTCATACTCGTCCAACCAGTTACACCGGAGCGTGGGTTACAAAATCATATTATTCCCCAACAACCAGCAGCCAAAGATCAACTTACCGTTAGTGAACAGCAAGCACTATTTGAAATCTTCGATAACTCCCCATTGGCAACTAATGATGAAAGTTTGAACAATGCCGGCAATGAGGAAACACTCGTCAAATTGGAACCACAAGAACCCAGCGAAGTCGAGGATCATCACAAAGTTATTGAGCCATATGATATAACAGGGGTTGTCATCGGTAAAACGAAAAAAAACGGAGAAACTGACGACCTGGTAATTATTTCTCTTCCGGAAACGAACCCCATTCTACAGAAAAAGGACGATGAAATTCTGACAAAAGGAACTGATGAATATAATTATCCAGCAGCGGAAGACTCAATAAATATAAACATAATAATTAATCGAAAAGCATCGCCTTGCAATACCAGCGCTTTGTTTGGCGTGCCTAAAATAGATGCCAAGCCAAGGATCCCAGGCTCAGTGGAAGAAATCACTCCTTCTCACAAAAACAAAACAAAGTCGTGCGAAACGTTACTTTCGCACGAAAGAAAATTAAGTGAAGCAATTAAAAGCAGCTACCAAGATTGTGTTCTCAAGGTCAATGTTGTAGAAAACGATCTAATAGATTCTAAAAAAGAAGCGAGGATCCTCAATGCCTTATTAAAAGAAACACTAGAAATGATAAATTACTTGAAAGTCAATTCGACAAACAAGTTAATTTTAAAAAGTTCGATTATGCTCACAGATTATAAACAAACACTTCGTGAAGTTATCCACGTTCTTTTAGATGTCACACCAGCTCAATATAATATCGTGAAAAGTGAACTTGAAGGTGATAAAATTGTCAAATTCGAAGTAAACGCCTACAATGAAAAACTACTATTGTTTTTGAATGGTCGCATCAAATTGCCGGGCTCAAACTTTCAGATCATTGATTACGATGCTCATGTTCAGCATCAAAAACAAGTTAAAAACAATCAGGATGGCGTAAGCGACGAATGATAGGTATTACTCATAAATAAAGGTTATTTTTTAAAATTCTGTCTAATCATTTTAAAATTTTTGATAAAGCAGATGGATGAATCATTCCTCCGCGGGTAAATATTGTGAACATATTTGGCAAAATAAACTCCATATCCATTTCCTTTGAACAGCTTTTTAAAACTACGTTATCATTTCATTAATTATTTTTATTTTAAGGCATTTTTAAAAGTGAAAAGTAGCTGACTTATATTTCCAAATTCAGTTTTGTTTAGGCATACAGCATTCCTTCCAAATATGTGTTAGCTATGATGTTATTCTGGATGGTAATCTTTGATCAAATTATGATAAACTGATGATATTTGATTTTATATTTATATTTATTTGGATAATTCAAAAAACTTTATTTATTTTTAGTTGCAAATTAAAATATTTATGGTGTTACCTATGATAAGGTTATGATTGGATGAACTATTTGCCGAAAACTTTTTGAATCTCCGCCAAGTTTTCTATAAAATATTGCGTCCACTCAGAGACAGAATTTTATATTTTTTGAAGACGAGCGATACAAGGTAATTTGTTAGGTACCAAAAAATGATAACATTATTTGTTTTCAAAGATAATACAAATAATTATGATGATTTTTTTTAATGAGTTTAAAATAAATTGACCAGTTTTATCACCACAACTTTTTTAAACAAAGGGTGTCCAAAAACTACCGTTTCATAACAGTTAGACGTTTTTGCATTTCTTCATCATCTTCTTCAATTAAATATGTAACAATTTGTAGACATTTTGTTTTTGAAGAGTTCGCAATGTACATTTGTTAATTGTCTGTCAACACCCAAAAGATGGCAGTAAACATCACTTTGCAGGTTGCTAACTCAACAAATATTATAAATGATTTTTCTGTAAATTCTGTACGGATAATTAGTAAAATATATAAGGTTCTAAAAGACCTAAATAATCCTTAAACTGTATTGTTTTAAATTCTATATCAAATACGTACTGGAATATTAAAAAAAACGTTCACAATTGCTCTCAATGGTTTTCAAACTGCACCTGTTTTCAGACATTTTGGGAAATATTCATGGAATTTAGATATTACAGTTTGAGGATTTTTGTGTTCTGAAACCTAGCATATTTTCATAACTACCTGTATAAAACTTACAGAAAACTACCGTGGTGTGGTGATTTGGAGGGGTAAATACTACCACCTAATAATGTCTAATTATTTCTGTACTTCTTTAATTTAAGCTAGTTTTAAGAACGCTCGTAAATGACACAGAAATGTCGAAACAGGCAACAAATTATTAATATTAAGTAATAAATGACATTGTGAATTAAAACTTTTCAAATACAAAATGTGTCAAATGTAATTTTAAATTCAATATTTGCTTTCGAAAAGGATGGTTAAAGCAGTGGAATCATATTTATGATTACATAGGAAACTAAAAACCCAATCTAAGGATTAATAATTTGGATTGTGAATTAATAAATTAGTAAATGAATTAAGATTTACTTTGTAATCACCACCTTATTAATATATACATTTCAACGTGATTCGAAAGCGAAGTTTTCCTTATCAGGAGATACAGAATACTAAAAAAATAATAATGTCAAGTACAGACAAATGATAAATATAGATCACAATAAAGTAAGAATAGACAAATTTTAAACAAAAACAAAAATTGATTAAAATAGGGAAGTAATTAATCAAAAATGTTAACAAAAAAATATTATATAACGTTGAATAATAAATTTACATTAGAAAATAAAAAATAAAAAATATTTTTATCATGAATATTAATAAGAAAATAAATTCAAAAGAAAGGTATATAATTTAATTAATTATATTTAATTGACTGCAAACACTATTTCTAATTTCTAAAACTTCGAATTTGTTAAATAGTAAACCGATTGTATTTGTATGTAAAATTTTTAAACCTATATTTATATCGAAGAACAATTTGCTTCCAAAATATGCTTGACAAACTCTAAATAATAAAGTAATAATTATGTAATTCCTAAATCATTTATTAATAATGATGCCACAAAGTGAATACAAATCTTTTGAAGAAATTATGTTAAATTGCTGATAAAAAAGAAAAAAAAAGTATGTATAAGTAAACTAATATATACTGAGATGATACACGATTATTTGTTCTATTGATTTTTAGCTTGTGGGATATTTGAAGTGAAAAATAACAATTAATTTATTCCTTGGTAGTTTAGTGTTAAATGTACGTGAAAAACTAATGATTTATTTGAATATTATATTATAATATGAAGAAAAAAATCCTACCAATTTTTCCTTTTATAACTGTACCTAGACAGTATTCATCTCTTTGATAAGTGAGCGATGAATATTGTGAAACACATCTAAAACCTGGGGCCTGATTCCAGCTCTTTTTAAGGGTAGGACATTGTTCTTATGTTTACGGTTAAAGACATTTTGTTTAATTGCTGTTCCGATGCCAAGTCAATGAATACATTTTTCAAAGAGTTTGTGGTTTAATTATCACAGTATTATTAAAAACTATATGTGCATCACACATAATTACCACGGATATAGTTTATTATCACTTACTTTTCAATTGTAGTTTATTGTAATTTTTACAATTTAAATCACTTTTATCTAATATTTCGGGCTTTTGGAATGGGTTCTTTACATCATAATAATAATATTTAATAATAATAATAATAAATTAATTTTTTTTATATCTTATTGAAGTTTGTAAACCTCATTGTAATATTTGAATCATTGAAGAAGATATATAACACATCCCAAATGAACCACGAAACCGAAAAAACAACAGAAATTAAAAAGATATCGGTGCATCTGGGGTAAATTGTACTGGTCTCATTAGCTAAGTTGGTTAAGCGGTTACCCCGGATAGGTAGAGGTCCTGGGTTCGAGTCCCAGATGCGACTGAAATCTTTTTAATTTCTGTTGTTTTTTCGGTTTCGTGGTTTATTTGGGATGTGTTAATATTATCTTCTTCAATGATTCAAATAATAATAATATTTATTTGTGATGTATCACCTTATACTACTGTCTTATAATTATTATATTTTTTTAAACTCTTGTACAAATTTTGTATATTTTTTTATAACTATTGCATGTATATTTTATATGGAATGTGTGGGACTGCACTAACCTCCCCACATACCGGAATAAACATTTATTATTATTATTATTATTATTTGAAACACACATTATTTTACAGAGATATTGAAGAAGGCTTTAACTGTCCAACAGTAAAATTGATACGTTTAGTTCATATTAATATACATATACATGAGAGAATATAAAAGAATCCATAAGGTAAAATTAAGAAAAAAAAATTGTGTGTTTTTTGTTTGTTTTTAAAGTACGTTGCATTTTCTTTTTAAATTTATTGTACTGTATTGTAGAGTAATAATGAATTCCATATGATATATAAAAGTTTAAAGTATAAAGCATGATATGCATTTTTTAATTTAGTGTAGAGTAGTAATAAATTACGTACGAGATGTAAAAGTTTTAGTATAAAGTAAAGAAGTTCAAAGGATAAAAGTTTAAAGTATGATATGCATTTTATAAATTTACTGTAGGGAAAGAATGTATTACATACGCGATGTAAAAGTGTAAAGTGTGAAGAATAAAAGTTTAAAGTATAAGATACTAAAGTACGATATGCATTTTTCAAATTAGTGTAGAGTAATAATGAATTACAATTGAGATGTACAAGTTTAAAATATAAGTGTAAAAGTTTAAAAAATAAAACATTAAGTATGATATGCATTTTTTTAAAAATTTAGTACAGAGTAATAATGAATTAGATATGAGATGTAAAAGTTTAATGTATAAAGTATAAAAGTTTAAAGTATACAAAATTGAAGTATGATATGCACTTAAAGTAAACTTTTAGGCGGAGCTAAAATAATATGAACTAGTCAGTGAGTTGTATTGTTGTTGTCTGAATACATACATCGTAATTTCGTTAAATCGGTCTTTTTAATAGCATTATTATGCTACAAATAACCCACTCATAATGTTTAAAGACCATAATTTTAATAAACAGCGAAAATATCAATATGATTAAATAATGTCATCGGTTGAGTGACAGCTGTCATCCGACAGAACCGATACCGCAGTTAAGCAAAAAGTCTTTACGCATAGGGATAAGTACAATGTCTTATCCTTAAAAAGAACCGGAATCGGGCACGAAGAATTTTTGTCTATTTTTTAATTTTGTTGAGTGGAATTGATGACACATTTTGCGGCATCGCGGTAGAATTTTTTATTATGATCAGGATTACGATTTCAGTATAAAGTTGAAACGATTAAGCCTGTTGTTTACTCCGTAAACTGTTATC
Organism: Halesus radiatus; assembly: GCA_022606495.2. Taxonomy (NCBI): domain Eukaryota; kingdom Metazoa; phylum Arthropoda; class Insecta; order Trichoptera; family Limnephilidae; genus Halesus; species Halesus radiatus. The sequence continues at coordinate 512,158 of JAHDVE020002737.1, forward strand.
TAGTTTGACCAGTTCGTTTGTTGTCCACGTTCCCGTTAAAGGCAATCTTTATTAATTTTTAGATATAATATTTTATATAATTTATAGTTATATGTGTTGTAAAAAAACAATTTTTGTACGGAATAATATCACTCCAACTTGCAAAACTCATATTTTAATTTAAAAATATAATTTGAACTTAAAAGTCAGCAGCACCCAAAAATACTCACTTTGTAGACTGCTAACGCAAGAAATAGTACAAAAGATTTTTCTGTAAATTATTTACGGGTAGTTAGACAAATGTATAAGGTTTCGAAAGACAAAAATCCTTAAACTATTTTTTTAAATTCTATAAGAAATACGTATGGAATTTTAAGTTATGTATTCAAAATGCCTTTCACTGGTTTTCAAACTGCATCTCTTTTCAAATATTTCGGCATGTATTTCATAAAATTTAGAATGTTACAGTGTGAAGGGTTATTGTCTTTGAAACCGTATATCTTTTCCCATTTACCAGAGAGACCTTATAGGTAAATTTATATGTTGTTAATATTATCTTCTTCAATGATTCAAATTTACAATTCGGTTTATAAGTGTTAATATTTAGTTATTTCAAATGAATTGTTTTTTAATTTTTATTTTTTAATAATGTCCAAAAAAAATATTCAATCTCATAACCTATAAATAAATGCGATTCTTACCAGCGCTTTACCTAAAGGTAGGTTTTTTGCTTGTAAAGGGTATGAGGCTCGCTATCCATCACACCGCCAACCCTTCGTTAGCCCGAAGAGGAGGAAGGAACGTGAGCAATGTCGAATTGGCACGTGGAATGTCAGAGGAGGAATGGGAAGAAAGATGAATGAACTATGCGATACGATGGGAAGGAAAAGTCTGGATGTGCTCTGTATAGCAGAGAGTATGAAAAAGGAGAGCGGTACGATGTAGCATAATGATACGCTCGTCATCTGGTCCGGGAGACCAGATACAGACAGGGCTTGTCAAGGTGTTGCACCGTTACTGTCTCCTAGAATGGTGGAATGTATGTTGCAATATGAATGTGTAAGTCCGAGAATAATGTGGATCCGACTCAAAATCGGGTTGACAAGAGTGTTTTTAGTTATATGCTATGCTCCTGTCAACTCTGAAAGCGATGAATTGAAAGATGATTTTTGGACTGGTGTGAGCAATGTGATGAGATTAAAAAATATGAACGAAATTATTATAATGGTAGGGGATTTAAATGAGTGGGTGGGTGTTAGAACGGATGGTTTTGAATCAGCCTTAGGTTTATTTGGGGATAAAAGAACGAATGACAATGGAAACAGAATGCTTGAAGTATGTTTAGAGTGGAACCTATTTGTATCGAATACCCTTTTCAATCATAAAGGTATCCACCAATATACGTGGGAAAGAGGAAATGAGAGGTCAATGATTGATTTTGTAGTAATTAAATCTAGGTTGAGAGCCGTCACCGCAGACAGGAGAGTTTTCAGAGGAGCTGAGGTAACCAATTCCTGGTTGTGTCGAGAATAAACCTCTTCTGCGGTTGGCGCTCTATAGTGAAAACGGTGTCGACCCAACTAGAGTTAAAATAGAAAAACTACAAAACGATAATGTAATAAGTAATTATGAAAATTGTGTAGAGATGAGACTGAATGATAAGGTAATGGAAGGTCTAAGCATAGACGAAACATGGATCCACATAAAAGTGAGCATTTGTGAATCTGCTAGAGAGGTGTGTGGAATAAGTACGCACGGTAGGAAGAAAGGTGATGCATGGTGGGATGATGAGATTAAAGGATTGGTCTCACAGAAGAAGAAAGCGTGGTTATATCTGATAGCGACTGGCAGTGCTTCTAGCGAAGAGAGGGATAGAGCGAAATAAGTTTACAAGGTATATCGGACGTTTCGGGGTCCGATACATAGACTCTGAAAATAGGGGCCGGTCAAGTCGTTGTGGTGGCCGCTACTCGTCTGCAGCTTCAGTATTTTAGTAGCCAGGTTCAGGTAGCCGCCAGCATGCAGTCCCATCGCAAGTAGGATATATTATGTGCGGACTACTTTTGTCAATTGGTGAACTCTGCTAGGTCAGTTATCCAAGGGCGGGAAGATGCGAATGGTCCAGGGCAAAGCAAGTAAAACAATAGTCGAAGTATAGCAGGCAGGAAGCTGTGAGTCAGAGCGTAGAGTCGTTAAAGTGATGAGTGCGAGGCGAGGTTTCAAACAAGAGTGGTTTGGCGTGAATGCCCACTAGTATTTATACTAAGACGCTTAGCTGTTCCAAGCTAGGCGCCAGGGGCGGGTTATTTCGTGTCGCGTGAGCAAGGCATCGCCCTCTCGGCAATGGGTGCTCCAAATACGTATGTGATGCCTCTATCCACGTTCTATCCTCTGACCCAAACTACTGCTTTTGCTCACGTTTATTTAGGTATAAATTATATAAAGGGGTCAACGGGTCCCGGGCCCAAACATATTCAGGGGAATCTTTTATACAATTCAAAACTTTAAATATACATTGTGTTATTATTACTAATTATGTTTAACAGGAGCCCGGCCTATTTCTCAATATCATTTATTTTTCCATATATGTTGCCGAACTCCCGTGATCTAGATTTAAACATAAACAAACATACAATTGTAATATTATCAAATGTGGAAGGCGGTTCCACAGTTGGAGCTGGGACACAGTATCCTTGGGGAACGTAAGTATTAAAGTGCCTTCGCCTGTCCGTCGTCATTATCCAATGTAAACTCGTAGGAGTAACACTGCTCTCCGGTGTACGTTTACTTGCAAGTGTTGAGAAAAATAGAAGAATGTCATCGTTTTCTATTTCCCTCACGACCTCGTCCGATACACAAGGGATGCAAGAAAAGAGTATGTGATGGAGTGAAAGAACGATAGAAACGCCTGGAAGAGGAAGAGGGGATCAAAATGACAAACAACTTCCAAGAAAATATTAAACTGTTTTGGAAGGAGGTCAAAAGGTCCCGGAATGGTCCAGAAAGTGGATGTGTGAAAGTGATAAAATCGAAAGATGGAAAAATGTTGACGAATGAGAAAGAAATAAAAGAGAGATGGATGAAATACTTTGAATAGGTCTTCGATAGCAACCCGAGAGATAGTGATTCCAGTGGCGAGTCAGGTATGAATGACGATGGGGTGAATGTTCCCAAAATTAGCATGGAAGAAATTAAAATATCAATTAAGTGTATGACGAATGGTAAGGCTGTTGGTTTTGGCAATATTGCTGCTGAATACTTTAATGGAAATAGCCGTATAATTCTCGCATGGTTATGCAAACTTTTTAACCAGTGTTTAGAGGAGGGTTACATACCATTAGATTGGAGGAGGGCTGTGATCATGTCTCTATACAAAGGTAAAGGGTCACGCTTGGAATGTAGAAATCACAGGGCTGTTAGCCTGCTAAGTTCAGTTGAAAAGCTGTATGGTAGGATATTGATTGAAAGGGTACAAATGAAAACAAAGGATAAAATATTTGATGTGCAAGGTGCATTTATGAGTGGAAGGGGGTGCATGGATTAGATTTTCTCGTTGCGTATGCTCACATAGAAGTTTCTGGAAAAAAAACAGAAACCTTTCTGTGCTTTCGTAGATCTACAAAAAGCATACGACAAAGTTGACAGAAAAAAGTGTTGTCTAAGTATGGTGTGAATACAAATCTTATACCGGCAATCGCATCTCTGTACGAGGGAAACGTTACATGTGTTAGGGCAAACGGTAATTTTACGGGGTGATTTAACATCACAAAAGGTGTTAAGCACGGCTGCGTAATGTCACCGTGGTTATTCAATCTATACATGGATAATTGTATGCAAGAATTGAAAGAGGTGGGCTTGGGCGCAAACATGAGTAGTCTGCAATTATGTTGCCTGTTGTATGCTGATGATACGGTGCTGATTGCTAACAGTATGGAAGATCTACAGTCCCTCGTATCTAGGATGAACGAAGTATGTATGAATAATGAGTTAATGATGAATGTAAATAAGTCCAAAGTCATGGTGTTTCAAAGAGGGAGTACGAAAACAGTATGCAATATAGTTGTGAATGATGAATACTTGGAGCAAGTCGATGAGTTTGTGCATTTGGGAAGTATGTTCACGAGAGATGGAAAGACTGATAGGGATATAGAAAGAAAGGTGAATGCAGGAAACTCCATTTACGGAGGACTGCACGCGGTTGGCGCAAACAAAAAGTTGTCCAAAGAAGCGAAGCTAGCAGTCCACAATAGAGTGCTGATACTAACCCTGATTGATTTAAATACCATCCAGCAAAGCTTGAACTGGATTCTTTCAGAACATTTGAGCCAGTGAAGATTTTTGAGATGGTCTGAAATATTGGAGTATTTAGATACGCCTCTAATAAGCCTTGCCGCGGCAATGTTAGAAATGGATTGTAATTTGTTAATTTGATAGTTGGGGAGACTTGCAGTTATCATTGGAGATTCAAACTCAGCGAGCGCTTGCAATTGACTGAAGCCCGTGTTATCTCTATGATGCCTATGGTCCACATTTTGCTTACTGAATTTGTGTACCTCAATGATGTATCATATATATGTGTCCAATTTAGCGATGAATCATGCCCATTTATACTGGGTCGACAAATAGACCATGAAATGCGTTAAGTACGAGATCAATGCTGTAAAAAATGAGTTAGGGGTTTTCTTGTGAGATGCTTCCTACTAATTTAAGTTGAAATATTCAAAAGCAAAAGGATTGTGTTGATTTTAATACATTATTGGAGAGAAAAGACAAGTAATGGAGAATCAAGAAATCCTCAAAGAAAGATTGGAGATAGCAGTGTGCTGAAAATACCAAGAACCAATTTGAAGTGTACAACAAATATGAACAATATATTCTTCATAAACGAATTAAAAATTACTTTGTCATCACCACTTTGCTAATATATACATATCAACATGTTTCGAAAGCAATGCTTTCCCCGTCAGGAATATACAGAACACAAAAAAATAATCATATCAAGTAGAGACAAATGATAAACATAAAACACAATAACGTAAGAATAAACAAAATTATAAACATAAATAAAAATTGTTTAAAGTATGTAATAATTAATCAAAAATGTCAATAAAAAAATATTATAAATCATTGAATGACAAAAATAATTATCTGAACATGTTAGTGGAACTTAATTATTTACCGTACATAAATTCATATACTAGATGCGTTCGAGGTCAACGACCTTCATGTTTAGATCATTTACAAATATTTCTGATATCCAAAATATCATATCCGCTGTCATTCATACAACTATCACTGATCATTATTCATGTATATGCAATTATAAATTCTGTAATCCAACTTTGCCACCAATTAAACATGAAAATGTTTAAAAAAAATACTTAAAATGGATACGTTAAAATGTAAATTAGAAGTAGAAAATTGGCTTGATTTATATCAATGTAATGATGTCAATGTTTGTTGTAAAATGTTCGAAGAAAAATTATCTAAATTCATAAATGACTCAACAAATAATATCATATCCAAATCCAAACTACCTAACTTCAAACCTATAAAACTATGGATAACTCACGGTTTAATAATATCCGTGCGTCATAAGCAAGCTCTTTATAGATTAACTAATCAACAACCAAATAATGAACATTTACTGAAACATTTTAAAGCATATAAAAATAAACTCTCATATATCATAAAACATATAAAAGAAAGCTATTATAAACAGAAGTTGATACAGGTTGAAAATGACAAAGGAGTATGGACGATTATAAATGAGATAACGGACAAAAAAAAGTATAAAAACAAAGAAATCAGCACTATTATTCATGATAATTCGAAAACAAGTTGCGAAAGAGAACCCTTTAAAAGCTGCAAATATATTTAACGAATTCTTTGCAAATATAGGAGAAAATCTTGCCAATCTCATACACAAAGATCCAAATATAACAATTCCAGACTGTAATATTGATGTTAAAAATAAAATGTCAACATTTCAACTCACCACAGAGGACGAAATAGTAACTATTATAAATGGCATGAAAGGAGATTCTGCCCCAGGTTTTGATAGAATTACAATTAACATTTTAAAAAATATTAAAAACAAAATTTCTAAACCGTTAATGCATATTATCAACACAAGTTTCCAATGCGGAGTATTTCCAAACAAACTCTATATTTAATAACTCCAATATTTAAGTCTGGTAATCCCGAAGATGATAATAATTACCGTCCCATTTCAGTAATCTCAAATATGGCAAAAATTTTGTAAAATTTTTTTTTTACCAATTTATAAAATTATTCACGAAAATCAATTCGGCTTTATGGAAAGTAGAAACACACAGGATGTAATTGCAAAATTAACTAGCCTTATTCAAACTTCATTAGATAAATCATTAAAATGCCTTGGAATTTTTATAGATCTCAAAAAAGAGTTTGATAGCATATCTCATGACAAACTTATAATTAAATTAAGCAACATTGGAATAAATAGTACAGCTCTGGAATGGATAAAAAGCTATCAATTTTAAAATTTTCGAACGTCCTCAAGTGGTAAAAATAAACGAGGTACTTAGTCATCAAAAAACAAGTAATTTCGGCATACGACAAGGTACAGTACTGGGACCCCTACTTTTTATCACCTTTGTAAAAGACATATTCATGAAAAAGCTAAACGGAAAAATAATACCTTATGCTGACGACACTGTCATAACAATTGAAGGTATTGACGGGAATTCTATTAATAAGCTAGCAAATACTGATATTAATATGTTAAAAAATTTATTCGTTAGTAATATACTCTCCCTTAATACTGAAAAAACAAAATTTATTCCTTTCTCTTTCAATAAATTTCAATCAAAACCATAAATAAAAATTATAATACACCAAAGTACTTCAACAGAATCAATTGTAATCAAGCATGTTATATACTTAGTCCAACTTCCAAAATTAAATACCTTGTTGTATATATAGACCAGCATTTTAAATGGAAAACACATATTTGTGAACTTGTTAAACGAATTAGAAAATGTATATATATATATTCATAAGACTCAGAAATATTCTTAGACTAGAAAACCTAAAAAGAGTGTACTATGCAACTGTTCAGTCTATTTTACAATATGGAATTGTTGGGTGGGGGAGAATATATGATAATATTTTAAGTCCACTTAAAATAATTCAATGATTGATAATAAAGGTAATTTTAAAAAAACCATCAACATTTTCCACTGAAAAGCTTTTTTCAATATTCAATGTACTTACAGTAGATAAAATTTATAAAAAATATGCAATTATTCAAATCTTTAAAGAAAAAACGTTAAATAAATTGCAATTTAATATATCCGCAAGGTATCAGCATAACATTAAAATCCCGCAATTCAACACTAAGCATACGCAAAACACATACCTATATCTAGGAATAACTTTTTTTAACAATCTTCCTTCAGATCTTAAAATTATAGAAAATATCCATGAGTTTTAACATAGATTAAAAAATTACCTGAAACTACTGTAACAATTATTTTATTTTATTTTTGAATTATTATTAGATTTTTTTGTCTTTTATTATTATTTTCTTTTCTTTTCTCCTATTTTATTTTCTTTTCATTTCTTTTCTTTTCTTTAATACTATTACTAGTGATAAATTACAAAATTTACACAACAAATTCATATTTTCCTGCTTTTGTACAACAATATTTTAAGTTATGATCTAATTAATTAAGCGATAACCCCTATATAAATAAAAAGAAAAAAAAATATATACATATTTTAGAGGTTATTTAGGTTTGTACTAACAGTTATAAGCCTCACCACATAACATATCACAATTCTTATAATTATTTATTTATTTATACTAGCGTTTTGGCCGTTGCACCCAACGGAGGTGATTAAAGTTCATTTTTATTCCTAAATGCAAATTTATAACTTTATTTATGGCCTGGACTCGCCAAAGATCATAACTTTATAAACATTCACACACCCTCAAGATCAACCCGAAATATCAAACCGAAGTAATACGTACGGTCACAAATAGACGCCCGAGTATAAAATGTATCGAGAGCATCTCCTGTCCCGATCCTATCTTCCTCTTCCTTTCTACCCCTCCTTCTTATTAAAATTTTTCTTTATCTTATTAGCTTCATAAATAAAACATCTGTATATAACCACTGTCAGCACAAGAAACTTTGTTGGCTTACCTTTTGTTAAAATTATTTTGTATATATATTTGCATTAAAAGTAATTTGTTTCTTACAAATAAATGAGTTAATACTTGAATTTTTTTTTCCCAATTTTAACCAGAGTTTTTCACCTACGATTTAATATTTTCGTAATAATATTACTATTAATTTAAGTTACCCGCACGTTTTATTATACCCCGTCGTACTTAACCTCACTTAGTTCAACATAACCTAATCGTACCTTATTTTACCTCACCAAGCCTAATCTAGCCTAACCTAACCTAAGCTAACCTAACCTAACCTAAAAGTTCACGTAGGATAGCGTTTTGCCCGTTGCACCCAGCGTAAATGCATTATTATTCCCTAATATTAATTCATGATTTTATTCTTGCAAATTGATACTTGAAATCATTTTTATTTATCATTCCCTGATTTAAATAATGTGTTTTTATCTAGGTACCTACCTACGATAAAATATATTTTTTTTATTTTATCTTGCTTTATTATTTCTTAATATTAAAAAATTATAGGGTGTTTGGTGTTTATACTTGAGTTTTTTTAAATTTTTTATTTTATTATTCTTTAAATTTTAATGTAATTTGGTACCTACCTTTGACTTAATATTTTATTTTATATGTATTTAATTCCCAAATTTTAAAAATCTTAATGAAAAGTGTGTGAAAAATGCGTCATGCAAGTAATGCATCTGTATGAAAAAATAAGAAACGGGAAAAAAACCCACATACAATTTAATACCTTCATATTTTTAATTCACGGACGGACGAACGCACTAAGGAAATTGTGTTATTCTTTTTTAATTAGAAGGAACTAAAATAGTATAATAATATTAACTATGGGTAGGAAGGTACCTACTAAATCGCTTGCTAATATTAATTCAAACTCGAATGATTTGAAATAAAACGTTCTAATTTGTTTCGAGAGCATCTTTAGAATATACACTGAGTGCCCACACATTAGTTATCCGTGGATTTAAAAAAAATAAATTAATTTGGTTTTTTTTTCAAGAAAATTTGATAAGGACAACGCAATTTAATGATTTCTTTCAAAGGGTGTTGTTTAAAATTAATTGTAACAAGTTATTTCTTATTTTATGTATAAAAATCATTGCGATTAATGTCAGCATTTGTTTCACTGTTAGCCAATTTATTTCCTCTAACAGTTTAGCTACTTTTGAATATCTATTTCGCTTTAGTATTATTCGCATTGCTCTATTTTGGAGAATTTGTTCCCGTCGTCACACAAGAATAGTATTCGTATGGTTGAGCGGTAGTCGAAATGTGGAGCAATTTTGTAGTTGTAAATTATAATTGTTGTTTTTCTGGAAATTTTTTGATGAATTCTTCCCAAAAAAAGAAATCTTCTTCCCGATTTTCTTATGGACGTACTGAGCATGTTTATTAAAGGTAAGTGTTTAATATCATTTATATTTTCAATAATTAAAATATATTTGCTTTCGCTGCGTGCCTTCTAATGTCAAATTATCGTAAAGTTTATCTTTTTTTGTATTCAACTTAAGTTTATTTATCTTTAGTCATCTTGATACATATTCTATATCATTATGCATAATACTGATTAATTCCTCATAACTATCTCCAATTATGTATATGAGTATTTCATCAACAAATAATCGAAATATAGACTTTGAAAATATTTTTACTGTATCATTAGTATAAATAATGAACATTAAAGGTCCGACGACTAATCCATGCGGTACACCTAAAATTTTCTGCATTGGTTTTGAAAATTTATTGTTTACTTTTGTTATTTGTTTTCGTATAATTTGATATTAAATATAATATGATGTATTAAACATGTATGTATCAGTACCATCAAATCATTATTGAGATTGGTGAATTTTTAAGTGATAGGGTGTTAAAATGAAAAGGTAATATTAATTTTGTTGGCTAGATATTTTAAGAATATGCATATCAATTAATTGAACCAAAACAAGAGGTGATTTTGATCAGGCATGATTTTTAGAATTTCAAATAGTAAATTATGTTTTTAGAATTTTCATGAGGTAAATAAATAAAATAATCCATATTTGTAAAAAACATTAACATTGTGGCTCGCCATAATTTACAATAAAAAACAAATAAATTTGTTGTAGACCACTTTTATTTGGTGGTTTACAACAAGTTTATGTGTTTTTTATTGTAAATAAAATAATTTTTTGAAGGAATACGTAATCATTAAAAATATTCGTTAACACATTAGAAATTAATGGTGGATTTTGTTTATACACGTAATAAATAAACAAGCTGTATTTGAAATAACAACTACTGAAACGTGCGTTAGGATGGATCAAAAAAAAATCAACACTGTTGTCCGGAAAGTTGCCTGAAAGAAGAAATACCACGTAAAGAAATCGGTTCACATCTTCCGATTGCGTCTCATAAAAGTTCGTAAATTTTTTAATTTTATCTTGGTGCAGCCATCTTAGCGTGGCGAGTTCTGGGTCGTTTTATTCTGACAAAACGGACGAAGAGCTGCACAATGAAATTTACAAAAAAAGTTGTAAACTCTTGTTGTTTGAACACAATGCGTGACGGGAAAACATAGAAGTATTAATGATGTTTTAATTTATCTAACTTTGAACCATAGAATAAGCATAAATAACGATAAGCAGAAATATTTAAAAAAAAATACGAAAAATGTGAAATTTCGTCAATTTCTATACATTTTTAGTAATGTTGCGCGACCGTAAAATGTCAATCTTCTTTTGATAGGAGGCAATTGAAAAAACAATCTTCTTTAGACCCATCCTAATGTGCATGACTGTATACCTAAAAGATAATAATTTTATTATTGTAAATACTCGTACATTTCGTCGACGAACACATTATTATTTATCTCGTCAGTAATTATTGACAGTTCAGTCGAGCATTGCGTTGCTTCGAAGAAGATTGTTCTTACTTTTTTAAATATCAACATTTCACAAGAGAAAAAAAAACTGTATTGAAAATGAATATATGGCTTTTATTTTCTTTTCTAATAGTGCTGTTCTCTGATCAGTGTCTCTGTTATCAATTGCGTATGACTGCCGTGTTGCCCAGTGGATTCCGTGCCTGTATCGTTTCTGAAAAGGGACTGGAATTTTTTGCATTCTACGCATATATCCCCTCTTTGACAGTATTGAAAGGGACTGTAACTGAACCCTTTGATGGGTTATGGTGCTATAAAGAAAATAACACTGTTCTTCATTTCGGAGATGAAATTGTATATCAGTACCGAGTTGTAAAGTTCGGACAGACGATGCATGGTAACGGGATAAAAATACTACAAGGTAAAATTCAGAATCATAAGCTTTTTAAAAATACGTTGATAATAATTTTTTTATGACCTCTCGGGGTCAGTGCAACCACGGTAACCCCACATATCGGGGATTGTTGTGTGATAAGTAAATCTGAGGAGGGGAATGAATACAGTGCACAGGGTGGTTGGGAAAGTTTGTCTATTTTTTTTTTTAAAGAAATACAAATATTCCCTGGTTACGAATAACCTGACAATACTTATAAATCTCCTACTACCATCACAGTAAGCGGAAGATGTTGGATAATGGAGGACTTAGCCAGCCGAGGAATTGAACTCACGACGCCGGGGTGAGACCCAAACGCGATGCCAACTCATCCACTGATCGGTCTATTGTTCTTCATCTTCTTCTACAATCTGTCTTCCGGCGTTTATTTGTAGTGTATTGGCTTCACTCGAGGATATAACTTGTTCTACGACTATTCACGTGCCCGCCAATAGAATTATAACTTTAAATAATTTTTTTTTGTTATATCAATTATTGTCCCTATTTCCGTACATCCAACATTAACAATTTGTTAATAAGTATGTTTTTTTTTATTTGCAGCTGCTGATTTTGTGGACGAATCTGGCGACTCTTTGTCAACTTCTACCATTTCCAGCTACACAGAATCCACAACGGAAGCAGTAGGTTTTTTCAAAAGAGTTTCAAATTGGTTTAACCCGAGAGAAAAAAAGCGACAAGAAGAGGTTGATTTTGAAAACAAGAAAGAAGCTTCCCTTCCTATTCTTCCTGCTGCAGGACAAGACCTCCTACATAATGGCCACCCACGATTGACCAATATTGGGATTTCTACCGCTACTGTAAAGGCAACCGAGCATCGGATCCTCCATGGTTTTTCTCAAACGGATATCAATAATGGTGCCCCTTCAACTGTCGATATGGAAACTAAACTTGGTAAAACATTTGAATTTCAAGAAAATAGTAAAACAGAAGAGACGAAATCAAAGTCTCCACCAACGCATACAGTTAACCAACATATAAAGAGATTTGGAGGTAAGATTAATGAACATAAAGGAATCGGTACTGATAGTACTGAAGAACCACATAATTTTTCAGCAGGGGTGTCTATATTAAAATCTCAAAAGACAAACGGGAAGGTCTTTGGTCACGATGATCAGCCAGATATAAAAGTTGATCTTACCTCTATTGAACAGCAAGCAGCATCAAAAATCTTCGATAATCCTCTTATAGAACCTGTTGATAACCGTTATAAAGCCAGCCATCCACATGATGATCTTATAGAGCTTGAGAAAGTTGATAACGAAAAACCCGAAATCACACCTGTCCAAGCAGTTACACCAAAGCGTGGGTTACGAAATCGTACTATTCCCAAACAACCAGCGGTAAAAACTGAATTGACTTCTAGTGAACAGAAAACACTATCTCCTAGTTATGAAAACTTGAACAATGTTGGCGATGCTAAAACACTTATCACACAACCAGCTGCCAAAGATATCTATACTTCCATTATAAAGAAAGCACCATCTGACATATTCGATATCTCCCAAATTGTATCTAATAAAGACAACGTTAACAAAACCAGCCATTCACGTACATCTGGTGTCAAATTCGAAGATAAAGTACATAGGGATGTCGGGCGTCATCACAGAGTCATCGAGAGACACAATGTACCAAATGTTCGTACCGACATAAAGGAAAACAATCAACACTCTAAACATCCTTCAGAAACAGATGCTCCCTCAGTGCTAAAAGATGATAAAATTCCACCAAAAGGGTTTAATGAATATGATTATAAAGAAAAGGGAGACATAATAAATATCGACATAGTAATTAAAAGCAAAGAAAAGCAAACAGTTTGCAATACCATCGCTCCGTTTGATCTTTCAAATGAAGATACTAAGTCAATAGTGGTAATTCCAGATGAAGGTATCTCTTCTTCACATAAATCAAAATCGTGCGAAGCTTTACTTTCTCGAGAAAAGATGTTAAGTGAAGCAGTTAGAAGCAGCTATCAAGATTGTGTTCTCAAAGACGATGTTACAAAAAACGAACTAATTGATTCCAAAAAAGAAAAAATGTTACTTAGTGCTTTGTTAAAAGAATCATTAGGAATGATTAATTATTTGAAAGTCAATTCGACAAACAAGTTAATTTTAAAGAGTTCGATCCCACTTATAGACTATGAAGAAGTCCTTCGTGAAGTTATTCTAGTCCTTTTAGATGTGGAACCGAGGCAATACAATATCGTGCAATATGAACTTGAAAGCGTCAATATTCTAAAATTTGAATTAGGCGCCTACAGCGAAAAATTACTTTTGTTTTTGAACGGTCGCATAAAATTGTCGGGTTCAAACTTTCAGCTCATCGATTGCGATGCATAATATTATAATACTCTTTACCAATAATATTTAATGTAAAGTTTTTTTTTTAATAATAATTAAGAAGGAAAAAAATTATGAAGAATCGTTTCTTTAACTGTCTCCTTACGGTGCCAGACACCCGGTTACCTGAGCCAACATTTTTGCTCCTAACGTAATATAATATAACTATAATATTATTTTATAACCCTAAGACGTAATTTGCGGTATAATCAACCATAATTAATAACTGTTGATAGATTGTATTATTATTTTTGGCTTAAAAAGCAATATTGTTATGAATTTGTATGGGGTAACTCGGAGTCCTGCACCGGGCAGCGCGTTATAATTTGGCACCGTAAAGGAAGTGTTAATTATCTCCATAAACATTGTGGACTAATAAAGTACTAACGTATTATTGCATTAATTATTAGTAATAATTAGTAGGAATATGAATGAGTGTCTGTACTCTCTCAAGGCTTGATTTATACTTATTGTCAAAGTAGACTTGACGTTAGGTCACTACGCTGTCTGGATATGTTGGTCTGCATGTTACTTCAATAACCAGAAAGAAAACATTACACTCTTTGAAAATATATATTTATTTCCATTACTTAACGTTTTGTGTTTTAATACTGGAGAAGAGTTCCAACTGTCTGGATGCTGATTAACCATTCATTTACGGGTGTTATGACATCTATTGCTAACAACACTAACCGGCTTGGTTATGTTATCACCTTTAACGTACGACCGGATACCGTTATCATATACGAGTATATATATGGATAACCGCGCAGGGTCTCAAGTTAGCGAAATGACCAAGTGCCCGTGAACACAAATTGAGGTTTAATCTCATAATAAACATGATATCGTTTGAAGGAAGTGTTTCATTGTACCTGCCCTACAATTACAGTTTATGCTTAGAAAGCTAAGAGCTTTCCAGAAAGCCTATACAGTGAGTACCTGCATATATTTTGGACTTCGGCATTGGGAGGCGGAGATAGAATCGAAGCTATTATATGTAAGCTACAATAATACCGATTATAAAAATATTTGTATCTATAGCAATAAATTTGTTTGACAATATAAATTTAATTCAGATACTTTGTTTTCAAGCAACTAGTAATATGTTTTTAATATCGCCCAAGGTTTGCTTGTATCCAAATTTGCTCAGGGCCGTATAATATTCATTTTAATGTTATATAAGTACCCAATTTTAACAACAGTTTTAACTTCAACCCAAGAGAATAAGAGCAAACAGGGAATCTTTTATTAAAATTTTTGATGATCTTAGTCGATTTTCAATCTTTTAGTCAACGGTTCAAACGCTTGCTTGTGTTTATGCAGTTTACAGAGAAAATAACGTTTATTGGCATTTAAAATAAACTATGTAAATTAAACTTTTTAATAAAATATATGTATACGGTGGATGGCTGGAAGAAACTGGAGCTCTAATGAAATGATTTTGATCGGATAAACAACTGTCTTTTTAGACTAAATAATGTGTCGTCGCCTTAAGATGTAAGCTTCATTTTGAAGGATTAATTATTTTGTGAATTTACAATTTTTTTTATGGTTTTAAAAATAATATTTCTAATTCAGAATAGATTTAGTTTAATGCACGCTATTTTGTCATATTCAAAGTGAATCAATGTAAAACAAATTTTGAATAATCTTTTTGCTTGAACAGACTATGTAATGATGCAATAATGAATTCCACAACAAAATGTTTCTCTCACTTGTTGCGAGTAATTTTTTGTTCTTGTTTTATATAATTCTGTTATGAATTTAATAATGAGGGGATGAAAGGGGCAATTGTTTGGAAGTGTGTTTTTTATGATGTAAAATAACATTGTGGAGTCATATTTATTAAGTTAATAAATTATTAGCTAATACAATTTTTTTTTATTAAATATTTTTTATTTATCTTTTTTACATTTTTAATCAATTATTTACCAACTTCATTCAGGAGATGCCTCAGAGAGAGATTATCAAGGATCAGATAAGATTAGGATCAGCCCCTAGATTCGAAACCCCGTATGTGATTACCTGTAAATGTTGTCCTGTAAATAAACCCTGATTAGAAAGCACGCATCTCTCATTCGAGTAGTTAGTTACCTTTCCCCGATATAAGGCTGCGGCCGGCCTTCGACTTTGAAATAGGAGATAAGATGTCTTACTAGCTGAGCTAACCTGGTGGAACTTGAGATCAGCCCTGCTTTTGGCCTCGAGGTGAGTTAAACTGCTTTCTTTACACCAGCATCCAACGTGTCCTTCCCCCCTTGTTACACTGGCGCTTCGACGTGCTCTAATTGTTTCTATATCACTGGAGCCATAACGTGGGGACCCATCCTCTTCCCCTTGTTTCACTGGTTGCCCTGGCGTGCGGCTTTTCTTCTCTTTGTTACAATACTTACGATAATATTGAGTTTTTCTTTTGTTAAAATAACGAAAAAATCGATTTTTTTAAAAATATTTTTATTTATTAGAAACGCAAACAAAATATTTACATAAAATAATTATACATAATATATCATATATATATATACAATCGGCATGAGAATATCTCTAATAAATATGTTTTCAACATATGTGGGGTACGCAATAAAGTTTATGAATTATTAAGTCAGAAATAAGTATGTTTATTTACCTATCTCATCGAAACTCGGTGCGCGCAAACACGATAGTGTAATAACGATATTGTTCGAAATGTTGAAGGCAAAATGTCAGAAAAGAACGTTCAAAGATTTTGCTTGCTTCAAAATTAATTTCATATGTTCATTTTATTTATGAAGATATGAAAAAATCATCAGCTTTGACTTTTTGAATTGATATTTTAAATGCATTTATGGAATTTGAGAAAATGTCAATATTATGATGTTCTTATTTCATTGTTCGATCTTGATGCTTTTGGTATAACATTATGATATCTCGTACTATTCAGGTGTACGTCTGTCAGAACAAATCAAACTTCATGTTTAAAGAATCTCATTCGCTGAATGACAACTGTTATCCTACAGAACCTGAATTGCAGTTAAGCAAAAAGTATTTAATCCCAAGGATAAGGACAATTTTTTATCCTATCCTTATTAAAAATAAAAATCGGGTAGGTATATCCGAGACTCTATTCCGATTGCAATTGAGTTCGGGTAGAAACTTTAAAATTATCTTAAGGATAGCAGCCAATAATATGGGATTTTAAAAATGGAGGATAATATTAACACGTCTTGAACTTGAAGTATGATATCGGTGTAAATGGCGTAAATTGAACTGGTCTCATTAGCTAAGTTGGTTAAGAGGTTACCCCGGATAGGTAGAGGTCCTGGGTTCGAGTCCCAGATGCGACTGAAATATTTTTATTTTTCTGTTGTTTTTTCGGATTCATGGTTCATTTGGGATGTGTTAATACTATCTTCTTCAATGATTAAATATTACAATGGGGTTTGCAAAGTTCAATAAGTTATAAAAAAATAAAATTGACTCATATTTTAATTTCAAAATACATTTTAAACTTAATAGTCAGCATCCAAAAAATACACAGTTTCTATTTTCTTAACGCAAGAAATACTATAATCGATTTATCCGTAAATTTTATATGGTAGATAGAAAAATACATAAGATTTCGAAAGTCAAAAATCCTGGTACTATTTTTTAAAATTATAATGAAATTACGTATTGAAATTTTAAGTTAAACGTTCAAAACGACCTTCACTGGTTTTCACTGCTGTGTTTCAACTGCACCTATTTTCTCACATTTTGGTATGTATTTCATAGAATTTAGAAGGTTACAGTGTGAGGATTACTGTCTTTTGAAACCTTATACCTTTTCCTGTTGACCCGTAAAGAATTTATAGATAAATTGTTGGTAATATTTCTTGAGTTGTTAATATTATCTTCTATTTTAGGATTGCATTACTAATATAATTGGGGAGAGATGCCGCACTGAGAAAGATTTGTTTATGTTGCCCTATATACTATTTTTTTTGTTATTTTAAGGTTCTAAGGATGTACATACGAAGAAACACCGTTGTCAGGGGTGAGTGGACTAAGAAAAATCCGATTCTGGCCATGGAAAAAGTATCCAAATGGACAATATCAAAGCACGAGATGAATTTAAAATACATAGTTCCTATTCGAACCCTTATTAATATCCCACTAGATCCTCCTACTGAAGTCCTACTTCTCTGAAACTTCTCTATCTACATGTTGACCCCTTGGAATAACAAGGTTCCAACTGACGATTTGGGCTGAAATGAGTTATTGATTGGAAATGGTTCCAACTGCACTATTCTTCATTTCTTCTATAGACACCAACAAAGTCTAGTGAATATTAACGAAATTAGAAAGTGTTAAAAGTTCCAACTGTATAAGTAATTCACTATAATTTATGAAAAAAGGTTTAAAGTGAATATGGAACCTTGTTACTCTAACTTAAAAAAAGTTATTTTGTAACTCACTTCACATTTATCTATACAGAGCGTTCCATCTGACGAACTGTTAGGTTTTCGCCCGTGGCAATTAGAAGTGTTAATTAGATGATTAAAGCGTGATTCTTTATTAGAATGATTTAATACGAGGATTATAGAGATTCTGGGCACCTTATGAACCATCAGACAGCGATTCTGACACATCCATCGACTGTTTTCTGTGCGGTTTTCCTGCAGATAAAATGAACGAAGTGATGGAGCATGTTGCTTTATTTAACATGGTGGAGTCGCATACTGCCGAGGCAGTATTTAGAGTCGAACCTAGACGTGGTGAAAATGTATGATTTGTACACAAAATATTGCGAACAGATGAATACAACGGCGGCGAAATTGAGTATCTACAGGAATATTTTTATGACCAAATTTAATTTGAGTTTTCACATGAAAAATCTGATAGATGTGATCAAAGAACAGCTCGATTCAAAAGATGATAATCTGTTGATTGAATATTTGTCATTAGATTTACAAAACGTTATTTAATGTCCGAGAGCAGAAGTAAGTTCCTTCTCTTAAAAAAGAAAATTGAATATGTACAATTTAACTGCATACTACTCACTAACCAAAACCATATATTTTGTACGGTATGGAATGAGAGTAAGTCAGGTTGTACTGAAAAAAGCGGGTGCATTTAAAAATATTTTAGATTTAGGTTACTGAGAAAAAATTCACTGAATTGATAACGTGGAGTGATTCCTGAATTCCACAAAATAGGAATTCTTTTATAAACACCGTTGTTTTATATTTTCTCAATTAAAATCCACAAAAAACTTCGATTACCATGAAGTACTCGATACCTGGCCATTCCTGCATACAAGACATTGTCATTGCTGACAGTGCCATTGAAGAGATCATTTCCAAGACCGAGTTCTTTTCTCCACTCAGTCTAATGAGAGTACTGAAGTCAGTGCATAGAAGAAAGCCACTTAGAGTTTTGAAAATGAGCGCTGATTATTTTAAAGATTGTGGCAGGTTTACACAAAGCATGCATGAAGT
This sequence comes from Halesus radiatus, assembly GCA_022606495.2. Lineage (NCBI taxonomy): Eukaryota > Metazoa > Arthropoda > Insecta > Trichoptera > Limnephilidae > Halesus > Halesus radiatus. The sequence continues at coordinate 531,446 of JAHDVE020002737.1, forward strand.
GGAGTATAAAAATGCCTTCAGCTGTGATGTTTGAACTGAACTGAACTGAAAACTTAAGAATTATTGATAAACCGAGAACGAGAAAAAGTAGATTGAACGTTGAATTGGCATTTCCAATTTCAACATTCATTGAACCGAAAAACGTAAGAAACACGCAAGTAATGTATCTCAACAAAAAAATCACGATATAAAAAATATGTTAATCTCCATACCTCTGGAAGATCGAATATATTACCAATCATTGCTATAGTTTTAAACATTGGTTTATTTAAAACATGGGTTAATACATAATACTGTTAATTCACTTTTTATTTTGTACCATTTGTTTTATTTTAATATCCATAATTACTTAGGTACATATTTTTACTTTTGCTTTTTATTGTTAAACAAATCTTCTATTGTTATAATTATTCTCTATATTAAGGATCTCGTGCTTACCATTTTTGCTGTTTTTTTATTTATAATTATAATTATAAATTTTTATTATTTTTGCTGTTTATTAATCACCATACCTCTCAGAATAAACAATTATTGATCACTTTTATTTATTGTTTGATTGCATTCCTAAATTTCGTAACAGAAATTTTAACACAATTTCATAAGTGAGAAGTACACCGAAACTTAATTTCAGTAAGAATATATAAGTGAACAAGGTTCCACCTTGCGATGGAACCTTGTCCACCTATTTGAAATCACCCAATTGCGTAACAAGGATCCAACTAATAAGATTACTTTCCCAAATTTCGTATTTCTAATTAATAATAATGATCCTTGATAATACTTAAAATAAGTTAAGAACCTACAACTAACTGTATTTGCATACTCAAAACAATATAAAGTTGAGTACGTATTGAAATACAGTCGTTTAAATCTTTGAAGCCCCTTATCCCAGAATAGGGTCAGTGTCAGATGGAACCTTGTTATTCCAAGCGGTCGATGTACAGGATTAAAGTCCGCCCAATGTTGCCTTTAAATTATGACAGAGAAACAAATTCCATCAAATATATTTGAGAGTGCGAACCCAATTCCGACACTGCCAAAAGCAAGCGTTAACCGTAAGCAAATAGTATATCTGTTAACATCCCCCCAAAATTTAAGGCATGATAATACCATAGCGATAAAGGGTGCAGCTAAAATGTGAAATTTGTTTACATCGTCTTCTCACCAGGAACCGTCAGGGCCCATTGAAGAGGATTTGCAACGTGTGTTGAATACTGCCAAAATTATTTTGTGACAAAAAATAGAGTAAGCTGGATCTGCTAAATTCCATCGTATTTATCCCTAATTTTTTTCCGGAATCGCAGCAGTTTTGGGAGGGAAAATTTCCGCAAAAAAATGTCATAAAGAAAAGTAAGTTCTCTGACATATCACCTCCAAGGTGTGGTATCTCACTTACACATTGTAGGAGAAACGCCACTTTTTTATCATCCCTTTTAATATTTTTTATTATTAAAAACACATATTTGAGAGTTTTATTTTTATTATTTTTGGTAGTGGATAACTGCATATTTATAATAAAAAAAAATTATTCATTGCATTTAATATATTAAGCATAAATTATTTAAGAAAACTTTTTACAACAAAACTTAGTTACACAACATGAGACGTTTCTTTAAAATCACACACAAACTAAATGAAGAAATGCTCTGTGGTCATTTACTATAAGCTAAAGGAGAAATCTAAATGTTGATATTATCGATTCATGTACACACTAGATGGCATTAGATATTTTTTTGAAAGTGGTGTAAAGTAAACTACAGGGGCTTGAAGTAACCTCGTTTACGGTTCTTTTTTTAAAACGATTTTCTAAAATATTTTCCACTGATAATACGCAATTATCACTACTCAACCCGCCTCATCCGACCGACTTCTCAGGTTTCTTATGTGTTTTACAAGTTTTATCGATATTTTTATTCCCTTCACTGGACAAAACAAATAATAAATAAATGATAATTTTTTTAATGTAACTCTTTGTGCAGCCACCTTCGCTTAGTAAGTTCAGGGTCGTTTTATTCTGACAAAACGGACGAAGAGCTGCTGTATTCGAAAAACTACAGTTTTTCGAATACATTGCGCGACTGGACATATTCATAGACATATTAGCGATGTTTTAATTTATTTAATTTCATTGAACCATAGAATAAGAATGGAAAATAGCGTGCCGATCATAAAATTTTAAGCAATATTTTTAAAAAACCCGAAAAATTATCAATTTCGCCAATTCCTATAAATTTTCGTTATGACACGCGACCGGAAGATGTCAACCGATTTATTTTTATTTACGTTTTTATTTTCGTATTTTAGGAGGCAGTTTTTTCGCGTTTCATAAAAAAATTCTATACAGCCTAAATGATAATAATTTTTTAAATGAAAGAATTTTTTTCACCAAGAACGTCCACATATAAACTGCTTAGTTTATATGTGTACATTCCTGATAAAGGTTGAGTTCAACCGAAACGGCCGATAATGCATACATATAAATAAAATAAAGTGATTTAAAACAAAAAAATCTTTCATTTAAATTATATTGACAAGCCACAAAGCGATAGCATTCTTCGATAAGAAAATAATTTTATTATTGCGCACACAAATAAATCATCATTAATTATGTCGTCAGCAATTTTCAGTTTAGTCGAGCATTGCGTTGCTCCAAAGGAGATCGTTCTTATTTGTTTATACTCGTATATCAACATTTTACAAGTGAAAAAAAAAACGTTCTGAAAATGAATATTTTACTATTATTTTCTTTTGGAATAGTGCTGCTCTCTGGTCAGTGTTTCTGTTATCAATTAAGTATGACTGCTGTATTACCCAGTGGATTCCATGTCTGCATCCCTTCTGAAGAGGGACTGGAATTATTTGATTTTTGGGCTTATGTTTACTCTTATGGAGTATTCGGAAATACTATAACTAAACCGGTCGATGGATTATGGTGCTATAAAGAAAATGGCACTAAACTTAACAACAAAGATGAAATGATGTATCGGTACCGAGTTGTAAAGTTGGGACAGACGTTAAGTGGAACCGGGACAAAAACACTAAAAGGTAAAATTTAGTAATTTACGCCTTTTAAAAATATGTTGATATTGCTTTTTTTATGACCTCAGAGCCAGTGTAACCATGGTAAAACCCACATATCGGACATTGCTGTGAGAAAATCTGAGGAGGGGAATGAATATAGTATACAGGATGGTTGGAAGAGCTTGTCTTTATTGTTCTTCATCTTTTTCTACTATTTGTCTTTTGGCGTTCAGTTGTAGTACATTGGCTTCGCTCGCTTAATACTAAAATTTTTATTTCTTTTAATTTCGATTAGTGTTTAATTAAGTAGATCCAACATAAAAAAAAATTGTTTTAGTAATAGTTTATAGGTATGTTCCTTATTTATTTACAGTTTCTGATTTTGTTGACGAATCTGGCGCCCCTGCATCAATTTCTACCATTCCCAAGTACACAGGACCCGCGTCAGGAGCAGGAGATTTTTTTGAAAGAATGTCAAGTTGGTTTAAGCAGAGAGAACTAGTGCAAGATGAAGAGGATGAATTTGGAGACAAGTAAGAAGATTCCCCTCTTTTTCTTCCTGCTACAGGATAAGGCCTCCTTTACAATGGCGACTCATGATTGACCAATATTGGGACTCCTACCGCTACTGTAAAGGCAACCGAGCATCGGGTCCTCCATAGTTTTTATCAAACGGATATCAATGAAACTCAACTTGGTGTGAAACATGAATCTCGAGAAAGCAGTACAACCGATGAAATGAAACCAGTCTCCACATACACATACAGTTAGCCAACATATAAATAGATTTGGAGGTAACATGAATGAACATAAATAAATTGGTCTTGATAATAATGAAAAACTTCAGAATTTTTCCGCATAATTTTTTTAGCGTTTATTTCAGCGTTTTCGGCGTTTTTTTTTCATTTAAGCACTATCAGAAATCGTTGATAACTCGCCATTAGTTCCTAGTTATGAAAATTTGAATAACACTTGTCATATAACCAGCTGTTAAAATTATATTTACATCCATTGATAAACAAGAACTATTTGAAATCTTCGAAAACTGCCAAATTATAAGTAATAAAGACAAATTAAAACTAAAAAAAACGAAAACTGCTTTAGTAACAGAATAAATAATTTACTTCGAGTACCTCTCTGTAAAACTAGGCTTGCGCATAGACATGCTTTTTTATTGCTACTAAAATTTATTACTTACCATATACAAAATGTAAGTGTCCGAAAATATTGTCTCTAAGCACACAAGAATATTGTAAAAACTGAATAAAAACGAATGTCATCTACCCTTTCCTACTGTTACTCCCCATTTTGTTATTTAACTTATAATTTGTATCAATATTATCTTCATAATCTTGTTAAGTTGGCAGAAAGGCCCCTCGTTGGGAACCAGTGTTAAGTTGGGGATGTGGCCCCACGATGCAGCGTCAGTGTAAAAATTGCCACGTGGGCGGCAGTGTTAAGTGGGCGGATTCCAAATGAAAAGATATGCGTCTTCTAGCCTATGTTTATTTACGGGAGGGCAATCACAGTTTGTACATATGCGGATTATACACTAACAATTGGCAGTACACATCCTAACTATTGGTCTAAAATTCTCTCTCTTTCTCTCTCTCGTACATCTAGAATCGGACACGTTATTCTAAAGCACAGTTAACTACAGCACAGATAAAGAGGGTTCAAATACAACTTACGTGGGTGCGCCGGTCTGGAGTTGAGAGAGCTTTCAGGCAGGAACGGTGTCGACAATACAATTCACAAACCTGGTCCATTATTTAAGAAGTTACACAGGTACCCGGTTAACAGTAGTTAAGACCTTTAAATTACGGAAACACGCCATTGCAAATGGCGTGCGTGCGCAGGAGCGCGTGTGGATCACACAACCTTGGTGTACTAATGCCGGCCTGTTTCTGTGGGCGAAAATGGCCGTTGCCACGCCGGATGACGGGCAGAAGTGGCGCTCTGGTGTCGGAACGCGGAACCAGAACCAATAGGCTATATTTTAACAAGAGTCTAGATTCTTATTTTAAATTGTAGAAATTCGTTACATAACGATCTATCTGTTTACACAAATATGGATTTATCTCAAAAAAATATATTAAAAGAAAAGAAGCATACAAAAAAAAACCGAGTATTAAAATCAGATGGAATATTAATTTCCATGTATTAATGAAAAACTTTTGGAACAACAGTTTTCAAATTCTATGTTTAATTTTAAAAAAAAACTTGTCTTTTAAACAATTATAGTTCTTACACTTTATTTTATCTCATTTTCTATTAAAATCCATAATGTTATATTTTCAGAACCTATTGTAAAAATCCGCTTAATTTGTAAAAGTAATATGGATAACAAATGTTTGTGTATGAATAAATACATATATGTAAAAATATTAAAAAATATATTAATTCCATAAAAAATCATTTCTTTGTTGCCACTAATAAGTATACCCATGCACTGGCCTTGCCTATGTAGGATTTTTTATTGTATATTACTAAACATAAATTTATGTATATTTAAAAAAACTTTTTCTTTAACTACATTGATTTAGTTTATTATTTTCTTTCTCTCTATATTATGTCTTTTTTCATAACTTGTTTTATAAACTTTGTGTGTTTATATAATAAATGCATGCAACAAATCACCTATTAATAAAAAATAAATATCTAGTATAAATATTTTTTCATTTACTTACCATCACAAATGAACCCCTGACTAATTCTGAAGATTTATTCTTCTTGCCAAAGAAGACTTGAGGTTTGGCAACTACGCTGTCTGGATATATAGGTCTGTATGTTACCTCAACAGCCAGAAAGGTAACATTACATTCTTTAAACTAAATACATTAAATACTTAAAAATGCATTTGTTTCCATTAGGATAACATGAATTTTTGAGTTTTAAAATAATATTTATAATGAAATGAATAAGAAATGTTTTGTATACCCCACTATTTAATACATAAAGATCAAATAATTTTTATTTTTTTATTATTTTTTTTTAAGTTAAGTTATTAAGTTCTGCAAGTATTTTTAGTTGTTATTATTGTGACAGCTGTTTCGGCGTTTAAGGCCATTTTCAAACTGTTACACAGACAAAATAACAAATAACAACTAAAATAATTGCAGAACTTAATAATAACATTATTAAATTTTATTTACATTAAATTTAAAAAAAAAAAAAATTAAATGGAGTTCTACGAATTAAACACAAAAACAATTAATAAATAATTTATTGTCACTTATTGAAGAAATAATATTTATGATTCAGAATGGATTTAGTTCAGTGTTCCTGCGCGCTCCATTCGCTCGTGTCCTATTCAATGTGGATCAATGTAAAACAAATTGTGAACAGAATTCTTCCGTCATAATTAGAATAATTACAATAATTCACTATCTATATTATCTCCATAATTTTTTTTCCGTTACTTGTTATGAGTAATTTTTTGTTCTTATTTTGTAATAATTCTGTTATGTATTTAATTAGTAGAAATAATAGCTAGGTATTAAAAAGAAATAATTGAAAAACAACAGTTCTGTGGTACGATAAAATTATTTATTGCGAATTGATTAATATGAGAACCATGAGAAAATGTACTAGTCTGAAGATGGACGCGATTGTTCAAAATCGGTCCGTTCTGATAAAATAAACAGGAGGAATAATGTCACAACTTAATTCATTATACTTATTACCCCAATTAAATAGTCCTCAGTATCAGCATCAATTCATATTAAATATATTCCCGTGTAGGTTTAAAAAAATCTCAAAAATAAAACCGATCAAAATCATCGTAGAACAATGTGATGTATCAATGCAGGTAGGTAACCCATATAAATCGATTTGATTGAAGTTGATGAATTTGAAAGGAACAAGTAGGAAGCCTTGGAATTCATTGCTCCGCCATTAATCATCGGCCAGACACCTGGGCAGCACTTAATATAACCTTGAAATCAAATTAAAACTAATTACTTACAACTTAGTGGAAGTTTCGAACTCTCGGTTAACTTTTAAGAGCAAATAACTTCCAGAGGAAGAAGTGCTGCCGGAACGTGATGAGCCAGGATTTAACTTGTAATCTAAAGAAGCTAATTTTCTTTTGCTGACCTTTTGAATTTGATGTATAGGATGTGGGATGTATGGACCGCCGGCACCGCCCGAGGCTAGCGAATCCTTTGAATTAGGTATCACCGTCCCCCACGACTCCCAGAATGCGATCAGCTGCCGTTTTGCACGTGTCCCGAATACAAAATGGCTCCCCGGAGGATTGGGCGGGAAAGGATAAAGAAAAGAAAGCAAACAGGTTACAAAATTTAATTACGTTCCATGGACATAGGAGAAGCTATCCTTTGTTCCGGTCATTCCACATTCCACCGGCGTTAGACAAGTGAGAAATATAATGTTTATGTGAATTGGATATCAATAAAAGAAGGGATGGATGTCGGGGGTTACCAATCGTATTGCAAAGATTTGGAAAGGATTATTGTCGACTTTTCCCACTACTTGTTCTGACGTGATTCACTTTCTAATCGTTGGATATTACATTGTGGGGGAAATATTATTGAGCAAGAAGTATGAATTATTATTACACGTTCACTTCACGTATAAAATGTTACACGAAAAAACAGATTTTTACTTGGTTTCGTAAAAAAAATTACTGTATTTTTACCTGAATAACTTACTGAAGATTTAAAATCTCATTGTAATATTTTTACTCATAATAATTGGGATGTTTATCACCTCACCCAAACAAAAAAAAACAATAAAAATATTTAAAACCACATAATACATATTTTTAAATATTCGAGAGAGGAGGAATCATTATTATGGAAAGAATTTACATATGAAGATAAGCAATTTGTTTTCATTTATTAATAATTCTTCGTTATAAAAAATACTTTGTAAAAATCACTTATTTAATATACGAGTATACATATCAACATGTTTCGACAGTTAAGCTTTCCTCATCGGGACATACATAATACTATGAAATACATACGTCCTGATGGGGAAAGCTCTGCTTTCGAAACATGTTGATATGTATATATTAAAAAACAGTGGTGTTGACAAAGTATTTTTATTAATTTATTAATAATGACGCCACAAAGTGAATACAAATATTTTGAAGAAAACATTAATAATCTTTCGTCACCGATTTTTGCTGTATTTTTTCTTTGATAAAAATGGATTAATTAATGTGTAAATTTAAGAAATAATTTTGATTGACGTGAAACAGAAAAGACTCAGAAAACAGAAAATAAAAAAAAGGTAACGGTCGCATCTGGGAGTCGAGCCCAGGACCTCTCAGTCTATCCGGGACCCGCGCTCTAACCCAGATGCGACCATTACCTTTTTATTTTCTGTTTCATATTTCATTTGAGATTTGCTAATACACATTATCTTCGACCATGTTGCAAAAAATGTTTTTTTATTTCTCCAATGTACGACAAATTGATTTTGTTTATAAAAGTTTTGTGCATAATATTTAAACGGGAAACAGTTTATAACTCCATAGGAATATGAAATATCGGCAAAATGTTCACTCCTTTCAATGTTATCAGAAAACTGATTTTAAACATGATTTTGTTAGTTCAAAATAACAATACCGAAGTTCTAATCGCATGTGAGCATCATCGCTCAATCTTCTCATAAAGTAGAATCTTTGTTTTAAGTTTGGAAAACAATAGATACACGAAGGTACCATTTGATTTTGATCACTGAACAAAGAAGAATATTTTTAACTACAATTTCATATTTATATGGACAGCTTTTCTTCAGGGGTTGTGAGCAAATTTATTTATTTATTTAATCTTAAATTTAAATATAAAAACAAAAACATTAGCCACTCATCTCACTAGGAAAATCCTGTGTTGAGATGAGCGGCTTTACAATCTAATAATAATCAGTAAATAATAATACATTAATAAAAAGAAGTGTATATAATAGTAAATAAATAATAAAAATTATATAATAATAATAATAAGTAAATAATAATCAGTAAATAGTAATAGGCATATAATAATACACATTTAATGTTAAGTAAATATCAATAACTAAATAGTAATAAGTACATGATGATAAAAATAGGTAAATAATAATAAGTAAATAAAATTATGTAATTAGTAATAAGTACATAATAATAAAAATAAAAATAAAAATACGTAAATAATAATATGTAAACAAATTTATGTAAGTACTAATAAGTAAATAATAATATGTAAATAAATTTATGTAAATAGTTATAAGTAAATAATTATATGTAAATAAATTTATGTAAATAGTTATAAGTAAATAATTATATGTAAATAAATTTATGTAAATAGTAATAAGTAAATAATAGTATGTAGATAAAAAAATAAAATTATTAGTAAATAGTAATAAGTAAGTATATTCAGTTTATCCATACACCAGGTGAGGAAGCGAACATTGTATAATTTAACATCGAAGAAAGCAATTTCTTTGTGGCTTGATGTGATATGAACATAAATTCAAGAGAAAGCTATTTAATTTTTTTTTGATTATTAATGATTATTAATGAAAATATTTTCTGTTTTAATTTCTAATATGAATTTATTATTCAATGTTTTATAATAATTTTTTATTAACATTTTTTGATTAATTACTTACCTAACTTAATCAATTTTTGCTGTTTATAATTTGTCCATTCTTGACATTATTATTTTTTAGTATTCTATATATTCCTGATGAAGAAATAAATAAATAATAATAGTTATTTTTATAAACAATAATTATTAGCCTGAAACACTCATCCAAATTGAAAAAACCTTCCGAGAAAAGATAAATGTCGCCGACAGGACTCGAACCTGCACCCTTCTGATATTCGGTCAGATGCTCTACTGTTGAGCTACGTCGGGTTATCGCAAACCCGCCAAGTTAATCAATATATACTAGTGTGATATAATAAAAATAGTAATTAGTAATAGTAATTATTGAATGAAACACTAGTATATATTGATTAACTTGGCGGGTTTGCGATAAGCCGACGTAGCTCAACGGTAGAGCATCTGACCAGACATCAGAAGGGTGCAGGTTCGAGTCCTGTCGGCGACATTTATCTTTGCTCGGAAAGGTTTTTTTCAATTTGGATGAGTGTTTCAGGCTAATAATTATTGTTTATAAAAATAATTATTACCCTTTGCGCTATGCACAAAAATCTTGTCTTAAGTTTTTAAGAACTTTAGTTTATCAATTAATAAATAATAATAGCTTTCGAAACATGTTAATATGTGTATATTAATAAATAAAGTGGTGAATATAAAGTAACTCATAATTAATTAATTTTATTATATTTATAAATTATTGACCGGTTTTGGTTCATATCAACTTTCCCCAGGACCGTACAACATATAAACTTTTGAGATGGTCTAAAGATTATACGGTTAATGATTACGGTCCTGAGGAAGGTAGAGATCAACCGATATCGGTCGAAAAATGTATAAATATAATAATGTGGTTTAAAACAAAAAAAATTTCATTTTAGTATAATGTCATACCACAAAGAGTAATTGAGTTCTTCGATGTTAGTGAGATGTAAATAAATTATACAAAAAAAAAACAGTTCCGACGCCAGTGATAACCTTAATGGTGAATGTGCTATTTTGGAGCCTTTAATAGCTGCAAAGATATAATTGTATAACCTTGAACGCTGTACCACAACCGTAATCCGCAAAATTAGATTTCATGGCTACCGAGAAAGGCGCAATAGGAAATAAAAACATTTGACGAGAAGATCTTCTGCTGTCACGGCGACCTGAGTTCTGACCTCCAGTTCACGGAGCAGATCCGGTGCATCATGCGGCCCACGGACGTGCCCGACAAGGTTGCGCGACCTGCTGTGGCCCGACCCCGACAAGGATACCACCGGCTGGGGCGAGAAATAGACGTCACGCTGATGTACTCTTTCCAGATCCTGAAGCCGGCCGACGAGCGCCACCAAAGAAGATTGGAAGAAAGGATCAGTACCCCCGGCCCCAGTCCCCACCCGCCGCCCAACTTCTCATAACTCCTATCATTTGTATTAGCGTCTTGCAATATATCATAAGGAATAAATACAGTTAGCTTCTTCTTTTTTTAAATTAAACATGTATGAAAACTTAGACCAAGCCGTATTTAATTTTGATAATCTAACTGCATCTCTTTATATGGTCTATAAATAATGTGTAATGATAGTGTCCAAAAAAATAATAATTAATTAATATAGGAATAATGTAAGAATAGGAAGTAAGATTTGTACAGCGCCCTTGAGGTGATTTTTCACAAAAACGGCGCTATAAAAATCATCCGATTATTATTATTATTATTAACCTCCATACCAGATCAAACTCCATTGCATAGGATCCAGCGGTCATGTGATAAAAACCGAGTATTGTTGTCAATTAAAAATGTAATTTAGTTTTGTTTACTATTACATTAATTAAAACGAACAGTTATAATGGCTCATAGATGGCGCTAATTCATATATTTTGAAAGAAATACTTTAAGCAATAATGAATAAATTTTTATCATATGTTTAAGGCTCAAGTCTCCCAAAAAACTTATAAAAATACTGTTTATGTTCGTTTTAAAATAATGTTCGGTTTCAATATTAAAATCATTTTATGTTATTTTTAGTATTTTCCATATTTTAAGTTATTCGTTGTTTACCCATTTTAAGTTACCTTGTCCTTTATATTAGACATTATTCAGTATGAACGCAACCAAATAATAGACAATCATTTATTTTAAATCTGTTTCTCCCTTTCTTTCAGTAACTGTCGCATATAATTCGTACTCCCTCTGTACCTTGATTGGTTACCGTTAATTATATATAGCAAATAAGGTTGATTATTTTTCAAATAATATTTTGGCTTCTCGTGGACGTCGATGCTAAGTAACTACGCAATAGATTTTCCTATTCGGTAATAATGAATAGCGCGCAAATGAGTCTTTTCCAGAAATTGTAATATGGAAACCATCTTTTTTAATCTTTTTAAGGAAAAGAAGAAGACGTAGTTCTGGGAAGAAAACGATATTGGAGGTGGGTAGTAATCTGAGGGTCAGTATGTCTAGGAGCGACGGACGGATTAATCCATCTTTCCCACTGTGGTGCAAGACTGTAGGTCTTGAGAGTTTGGCTGGAGAGCTCAAGGGGTTTTCTTAATCTGACGTATCTGCCGCAAAGACCTAGACAAACCTCACTCTGTGTACCCAGGCACCCCTGCTAAGTTACCTAAGGTAGCGAATCACCTGGGGTGAACTATGGCAGATGTGTTGATCGTCTAATGGATGGTTCCCAGAGCGGCGGTGCCCATACCGGCTTCCCAAACCACCTTGTCTCAAAAAAGGACGAAACATGATAACTGAGAATATTATTACTTCGTGCTGGCGGAAAGATTACGAGTTGACTAAACAAGTATTGTTGGAACGATGAGATGGGCCAGAAGAGATATACCAGCAGTTTGTAAAACTATTTTTACTGCACGTTACCGACAATTTATTTTGAAGACTGTCAATGATACTTCAATAACTGTTAATTAAGGTTAACAAAAGAAGACTATCATGGTATTGAGTCTTACATAACAAAAAATATATCAAAACATATTTTATTTTAACGCTTATTAGAGAATTAAGAGAAGAATAAACAAAATACCAGATCTGGTCCAGTTGTGTTTACTCATGGAAGGGAACCGAAAAATAAAATGTCTAAAAGACGACAGTACCAAATTACTTAAAAAACAAATGATGACACGTCTGTGGCATTTAGGTGAATATGTCACAACAAATCCGAAAGTGAGTTAGGCATGCAGTTCTCCTTTAAAAATCTAACGAAGGATAGGTAAAGAGGTTCTCGGGTTGCAACTCGGGAAAACATTATTTAGTCTCTTTGATAAATAGGATTGATATGTCATCAAAATTCAGAGTAATTTTAGGAATAGAGGTATATCTGACTCCTACCAAATTGTCTTTCACATTATATAAAATAAAGAATGAGAGACGGAATACATACAGATACACACCGCTTTACCTATTTGATTTTAAACCTCGTAAAAGTCTCTATTCTAAGATACTGTAAAGTCGTGAAATAAAGGTGGTCAGAAATTAACCTTGTCTCTCCTGAACAATTATAGAATTGTGACCTCCACGCCTAAATGACACAGTCATGTGGTAATTATAAAAAATCCACTCGCGGAAAGTGCATCGGATAGTATAAAAAAACAAATGTTTGTACAATAAATGGGCACCATTCTAAATAGAAAAAAATATACATTATTTTGTTCATTTAGGTAATAAATTTTTTTTTAAAACTAGGAGACAATTTTTTAATGTTTTTTCTTGGTTCCCCTCACTGAGTTCCTGTGCCGAGGCTTACTAAGTTTTTTTTTAAACTGTTTAAGCTTCCACGAAGTTCTATTCAAAATTATGGATATCTCCTCTTCTTTGATTTCTTTGAGCAGGTTTTGATTTGATTTTTGAAATCATTTGCCTTTTCTGTATGTTTTATTTTTTTATGGCCGGTGGAAGGGAATTATATAGCTTATTAGAGAGATATTTATAATTCCTTTGTCCTAGAGCAGTTTTCAATTTAAGAATATTCATAATGTCATTTTAGTTCGCTCTTGTTTGGTGAAAAATAAGTGTGTTACTGCAAAATATTTGAAAATATTTTTTGTTGTTGTTGGGGCTTTCAAGATGGTCTTTATAATACCTTTTTGGGTTTTTGACGATTGTTTTATATGGTTAGTGGTTGCCGATCCCTATTATTATATATAGTGACAAAGTAAACCTTTTTAACAACATTATGACATAAAATATTTCTAATATGTGTAATTTATATTTTTCTTTGTAATACCATTTATGTGATTGTCCTACCGAAGATTTTTGCCTTTTTATATGCCGAGGTATTTTATACATTCCGTACTAGATAATAAAGAGCAATAACATGAAAAATTGCTTTGGCGTTCATGTAATTTTAGATTATATTTATTCCCCGGTTGTCGTCTCTTGTATCAATCGAAAAACTTAAAGATTTGTTTGACTTACGAGTACATTCGACGAAAGTGTGTTGATTTTTAGAGATTTTTGTAGAATGATGAGGCCACGTTCAGCTTCTTTGAAAGTATCTTCCCATTTGTTTACATTATATATGATTACAGTATCATTAGCAACGTTTACTGTTTTACCTTTGATGGGAAGAGTCGAAATTTAATGTATGTAAATGAGAAATATTAATGGTCCTAGGATACTTCCGGGAGGAACTCAATAGCTTATTGGAAGATACTTGCCCGTTTTTCAATCCATTAGTTCATGTTGTTCTATACCTAATTGAATAAAATACACAACTTCAATAATTACTGATTTTAGAATTTTTTTATTAGGTGCATTCACCAAAAATTAAAAAATTTTATACTCACTTATGATCAGCCGCCAAAATGACGGTCGCAATCTTTACTTGTGTATACATCACTCGGTCTTTTTATTGTTAATTATTTAGAAATCTAACTTGAAAACAAAGAGTTATTAAAATTGTAAAGCCGTCGTGCCGGGCCTTATATTTTATTTTGAAATTTGAACGACTCGGCTGGGGAAGTAATAATTAACTGTTTTCAATTTTCGGTGAAAATTAATTTTCTCTTCCACGCTTTAAATTTGTTTTTCAGTTAATGTCCATTTGATTGTCTTTTATTGTCAGCAATGTTATTTAAAGCATTGACGGAGTATTCTAAGGATCATTGTCAATACACTTTGCTCTAAACGGTTCCCGTAATCTCAAAATAGCAATGTCAAATCTTCAGAGTTTACGGTACATTTATTCATTGTAAACCTGAAAAGGTTGGTTTTTAAAAGTTAATATTTTGTAATTGTATTAATTAACAGAAAAGAGTATCTGACGAGAGAATGTACTTAGAACAATGTACCCAGAATTCTCAGAGAAAGTAGTTTTAAGGCATTTCGTCACTTTAAATAGAAAAAATTGTAAGTCCACTTTTTCACAAATTGAGATGTGAACTCCATCTTTTAGCATTTATACTTGCATATTTCTACGAAAACCTAAACTAAAGCCTAAATGACTTTTTATTATTTTTTTATGCGTTGAAAAATAACGTTTGCATTAGGGTTGGAAAGCAAAATTCTCGATTTATTTGCAATTTATAAATTTGAACCAAAGACAAAGTATTTCAATATTTAAATGATTTATTAACAGTTTTTAGTTTTTCCTGTAAGGTTACCGAAATGAACTTTATGGTAATTTACTAATTAACATGGCGATTCGCAATTTCATTTACCAGCCTTTTGACGTTTTTCAAGATATGATACGGAATAATCGCCATAAAAAACCGACTCAAATTAAAAATAATAATAAACTATAATATTTTTATAATATATGGTAATGGAATGGCTTGGTGGTAGGTGAATAATAGTAGGCCTATAAAGGATGACAGGGAGAATTTTCAATCATCCGGTTTTACATATTGGATTTATATGGATTTTTTTTTACAGTAACTCCAAACAGGAGATCCTGAAGGAAATAATTTCCCTCAACGCCTATATCATATTTGGGGATGCTGTGTGAAGGGTCTTTTAGAGATAGGAAGGAGTGAACTTGGGTCTTGAAGAGAGGATGGAGGAAACACAGAGGCCGGCAGATCATTCCACAGCCGAGCTGAGGATTTCATTCAAATTATTCTCTAAGCCTTCCCGGCATTAATAAAAACAAACCGCGCTATTTTCAGTGAAACCGTCGAGAAATTTTCAAGAAAATCGAGGACAGACAGATAGGCAGACAAAACATAATTTTTATTTATAGAGATTTATTAAATTTTCTCTTCGTTTTTACTTTTTTTCTCTCCTCTTTTTTCCCATTCCTTTTTTTTCTATTCGATTTTAGTGTATTACCCTGACTATTTTTATATTGAATAATCTTTTATATTGATATTGTACACCAATTTATAAAAACTGTAACAATATTCACGCAATAAACAAAAAATGCACAACATCCTACGATATGAATCAGGTCAAAACTCAAAACTCATCTCTTCGGACAGTCATATCCATGAATGGTTCAGTTACCTAATAAACAAATAATTTTATTATTCGTAAATGTAAATAATTATTATCAAAAAATCTCAAATAAAATCATGTTTCTAATAAGCACCTACTCTTCTTTTGTCAATAACCTTCTAATGTATATGATACCAGTGACAAATGGGATTTAAACAGTAACTTCAATGTCATGCAACGTGCAGTGTTTTCTAATATATGTGTCCTTTGCGTGCAGCCATCATTACTAAAGTCATACCATCTCAGCCCAAAACATTGTTGTAACCGACGTGATCGTAATTATCATGATTCTTAGGATTCCAATTTGGCAACATTATGTTTATCAATGTACTTCGTGATTTGTATTGTACTATTTGCACCATATTGTGTACCATATTTATAACATTGGTTTCATCCCGCAGTGTTATCGACATGATTGAACCACACGGGAATTTCCATAATAGATTGTACCGTGTGGCAGACTTTCCTATCACATTTTTTTTTTTTTTTTCATTTCTTAGTTTCTTATTAGTCAAGAAGTGACGAAACATTTAAAGTTACTGTCTCTAAATTTACATGTTCTTTATACAAATAGAACGGCGTCTTTGCGCCTCACACTTTTCACCGCATGATGGTACTTTTAAATATTACCTGACCGTTATTGTCAATTGCGTCTTGTGATTTCTGTAGGGAAAAATCTGTTTATAAAAACCCTACTAAATTGCATGTTTTGCGTCATCATCGGCAGTCCGAGGAGCACCAGCATCAGCACCTTGGCATATATACATACGTGTCTGTTTGTGTTGTGTGAGGAGGGGGAGGGTATCGGCTATGGCCTTTTTGTTGGAGTTCCTCCGCATTCGCCTTTGGAAATAAGGAAAACCATAGAAAACCTTATTCAGGAGGAAGCGCCCGATGTTCCCAAGAACGAGTTCGGACTTCAGTGATCTCGGTCTTGAGATCCTGCTTTTTGCAATGTGTGTGTGTATGTCTGTTTTTGTGTAAATATATACGTGTATGGGAGATTATGAATAGACGTACTTATATAAATATGAAGCTAAATAAAAAATAAATAATTATCTATATACGTACATATATGTATATATAAATATTGTATTTGGGTGGGATTCTGGAATTGGGAAGGACTTACCGCTCGCTCATTCGAAAGGATCATACCACGCTAGGTCGTGACTCATGAGAATGTGTTTTGGAAGTCTGTGTTTGTATTTGAAAGTGAAGTCGTTAGGCGATGTGTATTGTCCGAGCTCACGAATCAGTGTATTTTTGCTGTTTTTCAGTGAGTTGTAGAAACGCTCGGACAACTTGTGTGCGTGTTCGTACAAGGTAGGTATTTTTTGTGTTTTGTGTAGTGTTTTTAGGTTTGTTCTGATTCTGGTGTTGTATGTGATTTTAATACAGTGATTTTGTAGTGTTTGGAGATTGGTGTGTGCTGAATTCGAAATGTTACTCCACACGGGGAAAGCGTAGGTAATTAACAGACGAATGAGCGAGTAGTAAATGAGGAGTTTGGTTCTGGGAGGTAGCGAACTTCGTCTGCAGAATATCGGCCGCATTGCGCCGATCGCTTTTCTAGCCTTCGTGTGCGCTTTTATCACGTGGGATTTCCAATTTAGCCGCGAGTCCATTGTGAGTCCCAGGTAAACCACTTCTTCCTTCCATTCTATCTGCTGTCCTCCCATTTCGAGCTTGACGTCAGGTTGTCGATTTTTCCTTTTCTTGTAAAGGCTATGGCTTCCGTTTTCGTCTCGTTTAGCTTCATGCGCCATTTTTTATAATATTCCACCAGGGCGTCGAGCGCCCGCTGTAGGTATATGGCCGCCATGTTTGGATCTCTCGAGGAAACGTATAGTTTGACGTCATCGGCGAACGTAGACTGCTTACATCTCTCGTCTCGGGGGATGTCGTGCGTGAATATATTGAAGAGATGCGGTCCGAGGAGACTTCCCTGCGGCACGCCTTTAGGTATCCCACGTGATGATGAGAAGACATTCCTTATGAACACTCTGAATGACCTATTTTTTAGATAATCATATATCAGTCTAGTTAGGTATACGGGCGTGTCAGTGCGGTGCAGTTTGTGCACGAGCCCCTGTGTCCAGACAGTGTCAAACGCCTTCTCTAGGTCTAAAAGCGCTGCAACAGTGATGCGACCTTCGTTGAATCTGCGCGTGATGAATTCCGCTACTCTGGTCAGTTGGTGGGTGGTGGAGTGCTTCTTTCTGAATCCGAACTGCTCGTCTGGTAGAGTGTTTGTGTTTTCGTGATGTGGAGTGAGCCGGTTGAGTATTATTTGTTCAAATACCTTGCTCATGGTCGGTAGCAAACTTATCGGGCGATAGTTTGTTGGCTTCGTTCTGTCCTTGTTTGGCTTGTTAAACGGAAGTACGGTTGCCGATTTCCATATCTGGGGAAAATGTCCGACCATGAAGCAGGCGTTGAACAATTTTGTCATGTGTATGATGGCTTTTTGAGGGAGATGTTTGAGTAGAATGTTGTGTATTTGATCACTTCCCGGCGCTTTGTTCGTTTTTAATCTCTTTATCGTGACGGCTATCTCGCTCGGCGTTGTGAAGTTGATGTCGGCCACGCTCGTTTGCTCGGCTCGTTCGAGTTCTCGTAGGCTTTCGGCTACGATGTTATCTGTCTCGGGGTCGCTTATCCCGTCCGTAGCTCTGTATGCTTTCTCGAACCCGTCTGCGAGCGCGTCTGCCTTTTCTTCGTGGGACAGGGCGAGGCCTGAGCCGTCTATTTTCGTGAGCGGAGGGATCGCGTTGTCTTGATGTCTCAGAGCTTTCGCCATTTTCCATAGGGAATTATCTCGTGGAGTCAGCGATTCGACTTTCTTTGTCCATTGCAGGCGTTTCAGCTTCGAGATTTGTCGCTTGATTTCTCGCTCGAGAGTGGTGTAGGCGGTTTTTACATATCCGTCTCGCGTCCGCTGATAGATCCGTCGCAGTCGATTTTTTTCCTTGATGAGATTTAGAGCGTCTTCGGGAAGTTTGATCGTGTATGTGTGTGCTTCTTTGTGTGGAATGTACCTATCCTGTGCGTGTTGTATTATTTCTGTGAGAGTGCGCGCGGCCGCGTCGATTTCTTCTCTTGTTTGAAACGTGCTCGAGGTCAGGTGGATCTGTTCGTTGATTTCCGATTTAAATCCGGTCCAATCGGCGTCTTTGTAGTTGCGTTGTTTCCTTTGTGTTCTCGCAGTTGTTCCTCCTACAGTGAAGCTCACCGGTAGATGGTCAGACGGCAGTTCGTCGAGCGTGCGTATTGCCGAGATCGTGTTGGCATTTTTCACGAGCACAATGTCTAGCGTGCTGGGATATTTCGCTCTTATCGAATAGTACGTCGGTCTGTCCGGTGCCATTATCGAATAGTTATTCGTCTCCATATGCTTGAATAGCGTTTTTCCATTCATGTTGCCTATGTAGTTATTCCAAAAGTTGTGTTTTGCGTTTAGATCGCATCCCACTACAAATTTGGGTCCCAACTTCATCAGGGCGCTTAGATCTTCTCGTTTGAGTATTTCGCCGTTCGGGCAGTAGGCGGCGATGAATATGTGCGCTCTATCCTCTATTTTGACTTTGATTACTGTAGCTTCTGTAGTTTTCAACTTGGGAGTAGGAATTCTCGTGGCTATTATGGATTGGTGAACGAGTATGGCCGTGCCGCCCCCGTAAATTTCTTCTCGGTCGTCTCTGAATATCTCGAAGCCGGGCACTCTCAGATGGATGTTTTGTTTTAAATGTGTTTCAGTAATGAGTATTATGTCTGTGTTTGTGTTTTTGACCAGGACGAGCAGTTCATCTGTCTTGAAGCGGATGCTGCGGGCGTTCCACAGGAGGATCTTCACGGCCCCGTGCTCAACCATCGAGCGTGGACGTGATCAGCTCCATCAAGATGACGAGCTTCTCCGTTCGTGAATTGCACCGAGCCAGCTGCGAGCGGACGCGGAGGAGGCCTTGGAGGAGGGACATTATGTCCAGGTCGTCTTCGGCTTGTGGTGAGGATTCTTGAGCCGGCGGCGGGCGCTCTGGCTGTTTCCTATCACTTCGATAACACATCTGACCCCGCGACAGCACGATACCGTGTTACGGGCTTTCAACAATGCAACTAACCCCGTGGCAGCACAGTACCGTGCACGGACCCCCCATTTACATGTCTGCCTCAGCAGCGCCCCTAGTGTAGAAAACTTGTATCACTTTGTAATGATATAAAAGCGAAAATTTCTGAAAATAAAGTCAGTCACACTCGGACGAGCAATCGTGACTCGTACCCAGTCACATCTTGTAACCATAGAAAGTCTTTCACTTCTCCTGCCTCCCACCTGAAGGATTCCTGAACCTGCCTCAAGGATAGTCGGCCCCGTACCCCCAGAAGCATAGAAAGTGACTTGACCAGCACCCTACATGTTTACAGTCTTGTAACGACAATGGTCGCTTACAATTGTAATTTAATTAAGTTTTAATCTGGAGTGCCCTACCAGGGAAGTATGTTTTCTGTATATGTAGATAATAAGATTAACCCTAGCAAGTAGTATTTGTACAGCGCCCTTGCGGTGATTTTTCACAAAAACGGCGCTATATAAATCGTTCAAGTATTATTATTATTATTATTATGATTAGTTTTTTAGAACAGGCACTGCCTAGTTAGAAACCAAATTTGACTGGTCCATAATGTATTCAAACTTTAATTTCAAAATGTATCAATGCCTGCATTATTGGCTTAATTCTATAAATTGATGTTTTTGTGTAAAGTGTATTAAATAAATAAATTCTTGGAATAATTATAAACGTTTGTAGCAGTAACATTATCAATTTGAAAATATTTCAGCGCTGGATTGGTACTACAATCAAATTTGAAGAATATTTTCCTTATTGTTTTATCTTGGTATTTCCGAAAGTTCATATGGGTTATTAATAAAAAAAATATTCTCAGAATTGTTTTCTTACATATTTACTGATTAAATCTAATAAATAATAATAATTGTGTTATGAAAATAGGTGTTTTTGTTAATTTTTAAATTAAGAGGAACGGCTGCGTGGCCTGTTTCATACAAAACTTAATTTTGGATTTGAGGCCAAAATACTCACCTAAGGCTAGTAATTTTTTTTCCATCAAAAAGTATAGTAAATATCTAGTACGGATTAAAAGTAATTTATTTATTTTTGTTTTACATTATGAAACATAGGCCATTAAAGGAATTAATTTTTCCCGATTTTAGAGACACCTTTAACAATTATTTGGGGGCTAACGGTGATATAAAAAAAAATTAAACCGTCTGCTTTGAAAATGTAATGAAATATAAAATAAAAAAATTTAAAATAAGCGTTACGGTGGAATTTAAATTTAATTAAAAACCACCGATTTACGTTGAAATATAAATTTACGGTACATGATTTAAAATATCGACCCGAAAAAAGATTTTTTTTTTAATGTTTTGTTTTTATATTTTTATTTACATAATCATATTTACATAGCAACACGATAATTTTTTTTTAAAACACGATAAACTCGTAAATAATTTTCAAAATTGCCTCTAAAATTACGGTTTTTTCCATGGCATATACTTAATAATTTAAAACAAAAATAAATTAATTACTTCTCATACGTACTAGATATTTAATAAACCTTTAATTTAAAAAAAATACGTAATTTTGGCCTCAAATCCAGAATTAAGTTATAAATGAAACAGGCAGAGCAGCCGTTCCCCTTAATAAGCTACTCATTTTAAGGCGATTCAAAAGTAAATGGTACGATACATTATTCGTCGTTAACACATGTTGTACATTATTATTACTTTGAGTTACAAATAGGTTGACTGAAATGTTATTTCGTAGCAAACAGTGCATTCTATTGATCTGATTCAAAAGCGATATTTTTTATATGAATACCGCACAAGGGTCCCAACTGCTCCCAACCGTCTAGAGGCAGTAAGACTATGGCATCCCCAATTGTGGAATGTTGTGAGGCTAAAGGTATTGGGGAGGGGAAGGAGAAGGAAAAGATGAAGGTGGGGAAATACCCGACTATTTAGGGGGGGGGGGGGGTAACACATCACGCGGAATGCTTATAGTTTTCTTTCCCTATACGATATTATTTTCCAAAAAGATTGTGTTGAAAACACTACAAATAAATGTTCGACTTACCAAATTTCTAATCTAAACAGTGTAAAACACTATGAAATGTCCATAACGGATATTAAGCTTTTTTTATCGTTTTACATTTACGTTGATTACATTTATTCTATTATATTATGTATTAAAACACTTGTTGTACTCTTTTGTACAACCTGCAGTTATAATGTAAACACAGGTAAAACTGTTATTCATTACACTGTAACTACGTACTTATATTGTACCTACTTACCCTTTTTCACCTTGTTAAGATATGAATATAACTGGAGCTAGGGATGTGGGAGAAGGAGAGGAGGAAGGTTGAGAAAGAGCGGTTACGAGAGACAGTTCATTGGTACAGACTTACCCCGAGGGTGGTGTCCCTCCAGGGAGCTCGGCTCTGGACATTCGACTAGCTCAGTTTCGGCAGGCCAAGAAGCTCCTCTGCAGGGTCGTAGGCCGACAGGCAGTCTTATAATTGGGAACTGGGACTCTAATACTTCGTCAAATGAAACTACTAAATGCTTTCAGACTCAGGGTTTATTCAGAGGAAGGTACAGACACGGTAAGTTATGTTATGATAATCAGAAGGCTAACCTAACCTCAAAGAAAGTTACGGGTGATTTCTCTCTGATATTTTCTAAACGGGCATGAAAACAGGGACTCGAATAAGTTACAACACAAAAAGGGGGAATACAAAGACAGCTTACAGTCTAGGTTGTAGCGGCAAACGGGAGTCCTAGTAGAAGCAATTTTCAACTGCCAACATGGCTGCTCGCGCGTTCCTTTTCGAGACGTAGTTGGCCGCGTAACAGGGATGTCCTGTTCAGAGAATGCTGCCGAAGCCGGGTGCGAGGAGAGAATGCTCGCAAGCCGGGCGGGCAAGCTGCCGTTGGCAGGCGTGGCGCTGACGTCGCTTTACCGTTGATGTTGACGAGTGGCTAGTTTCTTTTTAGGAACTTTCTGACGTTACGTAACAACCTGTAATTATTATTTTATGTACTATATTATATTACTCCTTTATATAACTATGTAATAAATTTATCGACGTGTAAAAAGTCTTATAGGCGTTAATACATAAATACTTAATAAATAAATATATCTAATTAAAATATTATTTTGAATTTAGTCCCACGTAGTCAACGTTCTGTTCCCTGGATGCAATTTTTATCTGCACAACATGACAAGTCCAACGGAGGTTGATCCCCAATCGCCTTATTGTCTGGAGACCACGGGGCTCGAGGCCCTTATTGTCTGGGGCGGCCTCCGCCCTGGGACTAGCGGCCGCCCACCGGCCCTTCTGTTTTAATACCCCCAGAGAATGTATTTATCGCCGCCCCCCCAAATTAGCTACGTGAGCGGAAAGTTCGCCGGCCCTATCCACCAGCTATCACCCATCACCCAGCCACCTTCTCACCTCCTCTCTCCCCGTCCACGCCCCCGCCCCATAACGGAGGGCGTGATAGTTTTAAACGCTTTTTTAGAAAAATTACCACCTATTTTGGAAGAAATTGCAATCTGATAATACGATAAACCTGTAACTATGTAATGCAATACCTCCGTTAAACACTTATGAAGTGATGTATAATTTAACAATATGCTTCTATTTAATTTCTAATTTAACATTTTTTGTCCATTAATTCACCATTCCCTTGGGGGGAATAACGAAGCGTTGAATATCATATATATTATTAACGGTTTGAGATATTGGAAGAAAAAATGTGAAAACTCCAACAGAGCATCAGCCATTATTTTGGCAATATTCTCCTTGTCATCAACGTTCAAAAATTTAAAATTAAATAGAAAATGAAACAAAAACAAGACAAATTGAAAAATGATGTACGTATGCATAAAAAAAAGTTTTATTAATATTATTTTTTTTATATACATTTTACAAAAGAAGATAAAAAATACAATGCAAAAAGTCCGGATAAACTACTTTTTTTAATAGAAGAAGGTAATATTAACACATCCCAAATGAACCAAGAAACCGAAAAAACAACAGAAATTAAAAAGATTTCAGTCAGAAAAAATAAATTGAATACTTTTTTGTAGTTTGTCTAACGGGAGCTTGTTATTTAAAACTCAAAATTTACAGACAAGGTAACAAAATATGTATATACGTATATATAAAATAAAAACATAAAACATAATTTTTTCTCAAGAATCTTACTATAAAATCTTTCTACAAAAATATATTAAAAAAAAAAATAAAACAAAAACATAAACAAAAGCAATAAATCACAAATAAAATAATGTTTCCTTATTATCTAATACAAATAGCTTCTCTCAGCTATCCAAGTTTTCAATAATAATAATAATAATAGTTTTTGTGAGAAATCACCTCAAGGGCGCTGTACAAATATTTCTTGACTAATTATGTACAGACAGATACAGAAAAACATACTTACCTGGCAGGTCGCTTCAGATGAACACAGTTTTAGAAAAATTTAATTATAGAGATGATAGTTTTACATGGTTATTTGTTTCTCCCTTTCTATTGATGTTACATTTATTAGATGATTGGTGGCACAAGAAGAGTTGGTATTTATTGAATTATTGGTATTAATTTTTAGGACTGGAAAGTATTCATAAAATGAATTTTAGGACTCGAAAATATCTATAAAATTACCTTGAAAAGCGTAAGAATCTTTGATAAATGTTAACGTTTTTTATTTTTTATTTTACACTTTGGTTGTTTACAGTGCGAGAATTTTTAATTATTTTATTTTATTTATTAAATGACTTTAGGTAAGTACTAACCGGCCGGCCTAGCTAAGCAACTTACAGGTGAATTTCTTTAATTTTTGGATACGATTGTCTGAAAAGATGTGTTTTAAGTTTAGTTCTGAATTCTGTTGAGTCTTTGATAATTCTTAAGTCATGCGGCAGTTCATTCCAGGATTTAGGTCCTGACACTCCGAAAGCACGATCACCGAACTTATTATTAGGTGTGCGCTTTGGTTCCTTCAACCTGCTGATAGCTGATGACGCTGCTGCCCTAAGGGTGGACTGCCATGAGTTGGTATTTTCGGGAATACACAGTTCTGATAAGTAAGCCGGAGCCATTCCGTTAAGTCACTTAAATACCATCCAGCAGAGCTTGAACTGGATTCTTTCAGGACATTTGAGCCAGTGAAGATTTTTGAGATGCTCTGAAATGTGAGAATATTTAGATAGTGTTTATTAATTGTTTAGTTTTAGTACAGTTTTATTTTTATTACAGCGGGTAACATATTTATACAACTAAGAATCATGTGATCTAAAGTTCCTTGTCCATTTTTCTTTTTATACTTAGGAACCATTAATCCTTCACCTAAATAGAGGGAAACTTTCTCACGTTACGCATCTGGCAATATTTTAATTCCTCCCAGTTTCATCTTTACAAGCAGGAAACGTTGCGTTTGAAACGATGTAGGACTTGAATCCGCAACGCTAAGTTTTGAACCACATGGCAACAAACCGGTTAATTTTATATTAGCACTGTATACTCACATTCCATTCATACCTACGTTGGGAAGTAGTTTCTTTTATGAGTAGAAAATTTATAATAATAATAATAGTAAAAATGGTTTATTATCTTTTTTTTTAATAACAGTAATAAATAATGATATTCTCACCGGGATTTCCCATGCTGAGGATTCACAAAACATGAAATTAAATTATATTAAATTCATGTGATTTCTAGAATTTTTTTTCTAAGGTGAGGTGTTTTAAGAGGAGTTGAATGGTTTCGGTGTTAGTCTGGTGTTAATATATTTTTTTATTTCAGATCTCCCTATGTAACGTATCCCGTGTTTTATTTGATTTTTAAATTTATTATTGTTGTTGTGATTTTTAAAGGAGAATATGAATTTGTTGTAGAGTTTAGTACCATAGTGTAAGAAGCTTTTTTTCTCCAAATATTCTTTTTGTGATTTCTTGTTGGATGTGATTTTAACTCTGATATCTAGTGTTTCAAATATGTGTGATTGTTATTATTTTTTGTTATTTGCATTTATGAAAGTAAAGTAGTATTGTTTTATTGAAATTATGTTAAAGTTGTTGAAGATTTCGTCAGTGCTAGTTCTTACAGAGACTTTAAGTATAATTTTTATAATGGTTTTTTGTGTTCTAATGAGTAAATTATGGATATTATCATTAGTGATGCACATCCAGCCATGTAGATCTTATTGACTAAAGCTAATTATGTTTAGATTAATAATAACCCAAAGATAAGAATAATTGGAAGATAGATTCACATTGGCATTAAAGTCTCCCAGAATTATACTATTAGGGTTGTCTCTTTCTTCGATTAACGTGTGAAATTTCGATAGACATGATAAATATTCCGGCAAATTATCAGTGTTGTCCACAAGCATGTATACACCTATGACAAGTAATGTTCCAGTGTTTAGTCTGATATCAATCACTTTTATTCTGGTTTATTGAAGATAGATTCACATTGGCATTAAAGTCTCCCAGAATTATACTATTAGGGTTGTCTCTTTCCTCGATTAACGTGTGAAATTTCGATAGACAGGATAAATATTCCGGCAAATTATCAGTGTTGTCCACAAGCATGTATACACCTATGACAAGTAATGTTCCAGTGTTTAGTCTGATATCAATCGCTTTTATTCTGGGAGTTTCACAGTCGATCGTCACTGCATTGGATGATTTATTCCATAGCATAGCTAGTCCGTCATATGGTCGTCCTCTTAGTCGACCGCTAGAGATGTTTACCGCTGAATTTCTGTAGCTCGTGAATTCAGGGTGAATTTCGTTGACAAAATCTAAATCACTTGGTAAAAGCCACGTCTCTTGTAATAAAATAATATCGTTCGTAGAACACAGATCGAAAATAATTTTTTCTACTGTTTTTACTGATCGGCAATTGATCGAAGTAATGGTTAGTTTATTCATTTTGTTTTGTTTCTTTCGTAATTCGCTCGACAGCTTCTCTGAATCTTCTGAACACGATGCCTTGGGGCCAGAAATCGTGGTTCATTACAGTTCTAATATCGCTTTGCTGGATTATAATCATAAATGTCCTGAGTGGGGTTTCTTTAAAAGGTTTTAGGATTTAAATATTATTTGTCTTTAAACCTTTATTTTCGCAAAATAACTTCTGTGCTCGTTTCAAGTGCGAAACGAGAGACATTTGGCCCCGTTGAAAGGTTTGCTATTTTGCTATTCAATTAAGATAAGAATTATTGGGTTCTTATCGTTAGGTCACCAAGGAAAACCGTAAAACAACCGAATACGAAAAAAAAATTCCAATTAATATCTACATTTTAGTTATCGTTTTTCATTTTTCACGAAATGGCATTTGACAAAGTGAAAACTTTTCAAATAACAATTGATGAATTAAATTTCCAAATAAACAGTTTGTGATAATTATTAGAGGTATTAGGGGCGCAGGTGTGCGCGGAGACGGCTGACGGGAGGTGGGTGCGGCGGGAGGGAAGATGAATTCTTCTCGCGAACCGGACGCTCCGGGACTACCAATGGACCAATAATGGAGGAGAGATTACGGCAGCTGATTCATACCCCGTGATCAATTCCATCCTAATTTTCACTTTAAATTGAGCGGGCCTTCATTATTTGAGAGCAATGTTGATTACTTCAGATGTTTTCTGTCTCTAAGGAAATGATGGCGTAATTTCCTTTTTGCAAACTGGCAGACGGAGAATATTGCTTTTTCATTGTATATTTTCATATATACATACTTTTCTAAATTATAGCAAAGTAACAAATTTTTTCAAGAACATACATATTTTGAACATTAATACACACAATTTTGAACAGATTTTCAGTCGTGATATTCTTGTTTTACTTGTTTTTATTTCAAAGAACTTATACAAAATACCGATGCTTCGTGTGCAAAATTTTCAGTGGAAATATATTTATGAACAAAAAACAAATGAGAAAATTGTTGGTATACTTTTTTAAATTCAACTATCTCAATGGACGACTAATCAAAACGACGACGAATTTATAAAAAAAAGGGAAGAGAAAACGAATTATGGTGTTTTGCATTGTTTCTTTAAAATGAACTGAC
>JAHDVE020002738.1:0-48415 GCA_022606495.2 Halesus radiatus
GATGGAGCAGGGTCCAGTCCTGAATCTGATCTCAGGGTGAGTTGCACTGCTTTCTTTACACCAACCCTCTTCTCCCCCCTTTCCTTTCAATCCAACACAAACACTGCCACCCAACGTGGTGCTTTTCCCCTTGTAACACTGGCTTCCCTTGTGGGACTTTTTATCATCATCCTTCCCTCTTTTTCCCCTGGTAACAAGCGATACAACAATAATATCATATATTATAACAACTATATATTCAATCAAACAGTTTAATGTGGAAAAAAGGAAGTTATTAATATAATCCTATAATGATTTATAAAAGATAGAGTCTTTGTTAGTGAAAAATAAACTACTCATAATAATAATTAAATGGGTGAGTGAGATAGCATAAGAGAGGTAACCATAACCACGCACGAGGGGAAGTAAATAATTGAATGGGGAAGGTTTCACGGGAAACACGTTTGAAATCGCACTACAGGATAAATTTGTTTCTTTATTCAGTAGGTTATTTGATAACGGGGTTGATAAATGATAAATGTTTGGAATGAAATAAAATTTAAAAATAAAAAGGTTATTTGATAACGGGGTTGGCGCAAATAAAAGTTGTCCAAAGAAGCAAAGCTAGCGTCCAAATATAGTATATTGACAATACAAACAACATATTATTGTACGGTAAAAGGGAAAAAACAAAAACTTACTTGAAAAAACGTCAAGTAGGTTGATTCGTCTACACATCAGATACTTTGATTAACGATGGACCCCGTCAACTTATGTTTTTAAAGACCCTTTCGCGTATGCATCGAATTGCTCGCCCCCCATGCAATATGATTTATACGACAAAATGGCGCCTAAGCCAACAAAATTTGCAATTCTAAATTTGAACGCAATGACGAGTAGAAGCGCCGCCTGGCGGAAGCGCCAAAAGCGTAAGTAGCCCGATACAACGTGTCGGCCTCGCCCATTGCCCCCTCTTCTCTTTGAATATTATGCTTCATTAAAACTATAAATCTGTGTCGAGTATTATGAAACCCCAGCGATCTAGAACATCTTGCTGGGACTTAAAGGTGTAGGATATTCAAGCGCTTAATGTACAGGGCGACTGGAAGTCGATGCGATATATTGGAGGTCATAATAGAGAGGTCTTATTATTTATTATGCACGCCATAACACAGATATCTCCAGCCTGGCTGGAGATATCCAGTGTACATCAGTAATATGCACAATGTTCATCTAAAGAGCATCGTATAAGAGCTATTGTTTAATCATTATTTTTTTATATATATTATCTTTATACTAATCTACAATCCAAAAACTTGTTCCTCTTTTTTTTCTTTCTATGTATCATATACCAGATTATGTATTATGCAATTCCATACATTTTTACATCATCCGAAATATAAAAACACAATGATTTTTTTTCACAATGTCATGCACTCATATTATAAGAGTATTATATTATGCACTTGTGTATTATGTATCATGTAGATCAGGCTATTAATATTTTTATTAAAATAAATATACAAATTAAAAACCTTTCCCTTTGTAACTTCTCTGTGGCATGCACTTATACATTATTATACCTTCATATATATTATAAATATGTTACACTTATATAACAACTATGCATTATGTTATTTTTTTTTTTTTAAGTTCTGTACACATAATCATTTTAATGTTAAAATATGTAAAAGCCTTTTGGGGCGTTAATGAATAAATAAATAAAATAAATATATTATTTAATTATTTTAATTGTACAAGCAATGAGGTTCATGAAAATAACGGTAGATCTCATTTAATCTCCATAAATAAAAATTAATGTTTGTCTGTCGATCTGTCTGTTCTCGATTTTCTCGGTTATGTAATATTATAAAATATTTTACCGGTTTCGCTGAAAATAGCACAGTTTGTTTTTATTAGTGCCGGAAAGGTTTATAAAGTAGTTTAAATGAAATTTGATATGTAAAACGGTTGCTATAACGTTTTACAATTAGTATGAAAAACATTGAACCCGCCATGTTTTATTTAGGTTAGCCCATAGATATGGTTAGCCACATATTACATATTCAACTTAAGACCGTTTTTTATTTAAATATGTTTTGAAAAAATAAATTTTTGTAAATGTTTTTTTGTTTCTTTGTTTAGAGATAATAGATCACTGTCAAATCAATTATGGCACCCAAATGATAAGTAAGAATTCACAACTTCATATATTTATTCAAAAAATATATAAAAAAAACCCCGAGCAGCGCCGGGTACACATCAGCTAGTATTATATAAATATTATAATAAAATATTATGCTTAAACCAAGAAGTTGAACAACAAAAAAGTGATACTTCTCTGGTTAGCCACCGATTACATATTCAAAAGAATAAGATTTGTTTGGGTAGAATATTTTCAAACTTAAATACAAAAGTAGGTACCTGCTTAGGAATTTTTTTATTTAAATATATTTTGACAAAATAAATGTTTGGAATGAAATAATATTTTCAAATTAACGTTTTTTTGTTTCTTTGTATAGATATGGTAAATCGATGTCAAATCGATTATGGCAACCAAACAACAAGTAAAAATTCACAACTTCATAACTTTATTAAAAAAAACCCGACCTATGCCGGATACACACCAGCCAGTATTATGATAAATATAATACTGAAAAATCTTAATGAAATATACAGTGAACAGAATTAAATATTTATGAAGAAGGATGTTCAGTCTGAATCTAAACCGGTTGGTTTATATATTCAATAAAGTAGTGTTAAAAATATATATTTTATTATTTTTTGGTTGATGTCTAACCATAAAGTGATCGCTTCATGTGAAAGTTTAATAAGCCTCTAAACGTGACCGAAAATAATATACGAGTGGGAATTGTACGTCCAGTACATGCCCTTTTTGGCCCATGATATGCCCATGTAACTATGTGTTTCGCGTACGATACACTACACAATATGAAAAAGAGCTTTCCATGCGAAAATGGAACAACGTTACATATCATATAACTGAAATTTAAACCATTCCAAGAACTTCCCAAAAAAAACGTATGATCGCTTTTCAAAGCTTCGTTACTACACCATGCGCAGTTGCTTTCTTTCAAGCTTTAGTATTACGATTTTTTTTATTCAAATTTATTAAACTCTAAAAAACCTGCACAGTCGGTATTAAATATTTCGCATCAAGTACAGGTTGTTCTGTACAGCCTCGTACGACTCGGAAAAGTTTTACTAATTACGTATCTTCTTAAGGCTGGTTTCGCATTATAAGCCTCCGTTTAATTTTTCATTTTAGCAAGTATTTTAAAAGGATACATATTTTTACGTGAACAACAGAATTGAGATAGGATTTTCTTTCCTTTGTAGGTCACGTTAATGAAATCACGTGACAATTACAAATTGCTTTGAAAATCTTATGTATTTTTGATACGTTGCTTTGAATTTTTATATCTCTGAGGAAAAATACTAGGAATAAAAAAAAACCGATGTGGGTAGACTTATGAAAATTGAAAAAGCTTCCGCAATTTTCAACAATTCGACGTAAAGCCCCTGCCTGGCAATGAAATACACCTATACATGCACATATAATAAGCTTTTATTTCTTCAAACATTATAGCGACATTACTCGTCGCATTTCTTCAGGGAAGTCTCTCTGCCAGCATCAATGGCCAAGAGCCTTTTCGATATGTATGTATATATGGAACACTCGGGGTCTGGATAACTTACATATAATTATTTATTTATTACGAAATAATGACATAATTACAACAGAATACATCATATACATGATTTTTTTTACTTCTTATTGATCTACTCTCCATAAGTTGAGCTTCAGTAGCTCATGGTTATGGGAGAAGTATTTATATAATACTCGTATATGTCCGGTACGGTACAAGGAACATTCGCCGCCCAGATTTCACTGCTGAAGATTTACCGTGGGAAAGTTCATCGCATACAAATTCATCGCGGAAAGTTCACCGCGGAACCACCGCGGGGAAAGTTCACCGCACAGAAATTCATTGAGGAAAGTTCACCGCACAGAAATTCATTGAGGAAAGTTCACCGCGGATCATTCACTGTGCGGAAAGTTCACCGCACACAAATTCATTGAGGAAAGTTCACCGCGGATCATTCACTGTGCGGAAAGTTCACCGCATACAATAGATAGAATATAATGTCTGAATGGTGCTAAGGACTGTTTGTGTTACATCAATAGTAACAAGTTAATCTAGGTTAACCTAACCTAACACCTCACATAACGTAATACGAGTACCTAACCTAACCTAAAGAGAACCGTTATATCATTAATTTCCTTTTAATACTTATTATTTGTACAAAATTTTTAAATAAAAAAAAAAACGCTTCCAAATAATGGCAAATAATTTAAACCGCGGAGAATTTTCCTTTGTGAATTGTGGGTCGTGAACATTTCCCAGGGTGAATGTTTCGCGGTGAATCTTCGCGATGGGTTTATCGGATGTCGTCCGGTACATATTTAGTTCTTAAAAATTAACTTGCTGTTAGTTGAATGTTAACAGTTCGATTCATATTTACAAGCAACGCGCAGTGCACGTAAAGTATCAGGCACGGCGAAATTAGTTGCTTAGATTTATGCACGGCGTAATGTTAATACTAACTGTGCCGTGCCTGCCACTCTACGTGTATGCACTGCACGGTACCTGTGGATGTGAATAGACCTTAATTCAGCAATTTCTTACACGAGGTAGGCGATTTTTTGCATACGCACAGTACTCTTAAATTGTTTGATTTTCGAGGTTAGATTTTTTTTTGCTGGCGATGGCTTTAGTGAATCGGATCGTATGTGCTCGCGAGCTGGAGGTTTCCCATACCTGAATTAATGTAATGACAGTCTTAAAATTTATTTTTTCCTTGGTACAAGCGATCAAAATGATGATATTCAAGATATTATATAGATTGGACCCAGCTGTATAATAAAAAAAATGAAAAAAGTGCAATATTTCTTCAAGGGTCGAATATCACTGCAGTGTTTCAAAAAGTTCAGCAGCGAATGGTTACTGACTACATATTCAGCCGCACATCATAATTGACAAATTGTAAAAGGGATATTTGTGTTTTTGTCAATTTATTTTGTAATTTTTATATTTTGATGTTGTATCAATGGGGAAGAATGGGAGAAGGACTAAACAGTGTACGGAAGGAGGAGAGGATGGGGCTCCAGTTGACCGCCAGTGCAACAAGGTGGAAAAGAGGGACTCGACAACATCCACGTTGGTCGCCCGTGCTAGGAAAGAGGAACTAGGAGAAGAGGACTAGACGGTGTTAAGATAGGAAGTAATAAGGGGGGAAGAAGAGTGCTGGTGAAAGGAAGACAGTTTAACTCACCTCGAGGCCAGAAGCAGGGCTGATCTCCATTTCTACCGTGGTTAGCTCAGCTGGTAAAACATCTCATCTATTATCTCAAAGTCGCATGGTCGGCCACAGCCTTATCGTCAGCATAGGTAACTAGCTACTCAATGAGATGTGCGCTTTCTAGACAAGGTTTATTTAAGGCAAAACATGGGCAGGTACATTACATACGAGATAAACAACAAAGGGGAGTACATAATATGATTCCTGACAATCTCTTTCTCTCTGATCTCTCCAACCGGACATGTTATTCGAAAGGCACAGCTATTAACAGCACATATACAAGAGGGTGAAATATAGTAGCAGCTTACATGAGAAAATGGCAACGAGCATGCCCGGGTCAAACGCGAACAGCCTCCGCTGGCTCACAGGTAGGTAATGCACTCCATTACTGATTTTATCAATTAGAGTTAAGCAAAGACTAGGCGTTTACAAGGTGACAATGTAATGGTGGCAAAGATGCCAGATACTACGCAGGGGCCGCGTGCCCAAGGGGTACGTCGTGTCGACCTTACTGCCTAGATGCCGGGATCGGAGTCTGGATTAAGAGTGCAATGGTGGGCGTTCGCGTGACAAAAGGCACACCGAACGTGCCTGACAACTCCGTGTCTGGATTAGGAATGCGGCTGGTGGTCGCTTTTCGAGCCCACGCCGTGATGGTGGCCGGAAACTATGTCCGTGCGCTTATCTCATTGGTCGGAAAAACAATGATGGTCGGCGGAAACTTAACGGATTGGTTGAAGCGTAACGTTCAACTAGCGACTAGAGCATTATTTAACCAGCGGCTAGGTGTATTTTACAACGACTAGAATCTCTTAATTGTGTTGCATAACAATGTTTAGATTTAAAATCTTTTTTTCTTTTCATTTAGAGATTTTATGTATCTCAATTAAAAGTTTATAAACCTTTATGTAACTTCATTTAATTTTCGTAGGCTAAAAACCAGCTCCACTTTGGGCTCCGGAATGTACAGCTTAGCAGTCACCCTTTGAAAATCACTAAAACTAAATTTCATGTCAAAATAAAAGATTTAAAATATAAAGTTGTTGAAAAAGAAACGTTTATATTATTATTATTTTATCAGTTCAAAACTCAAGGGACCCTTTTTATCTGGATGTGATTATTACAGGTAGAAATATTGTATTTTTAAGTTCATTAACTATCTATGCATAAAGCATTGTATTTTTTATTTAAAAAGTCTGTTCTGGTTCGATTATATCTTCATATCGGCAACATAAAACATTCAGTCGCTAATTAATAACGAAACTGTCGCAAACTATATTTATTATTATCATCAGGGTTTATTTCGTAGAACCTTTTGATACTGGATAACATCCGTCCTCCACAACTATTAACTTCGTTCAGATTACTCATACAGATTAAACTGTACCGGGGAATGTCGTGTGATGTTGGAATTATATCCCAGTATCCAAACAGGAACATTAAAATTCCATTTCCGGTGTATGAAGCGAAGTGGGAAATGAATAATTACCTTCCACACTCCGGTCTTTATAAATAATATTTGAAAAAAAAAGGTAAAGCGATTATCTAATGTGCTTGCGTAGCATTGTTTCACGGGCTTAGGTTACCAGTTAGTCTTCGAAATAAGTAAACGTAGAAAAAAATTACTCTTAAATGGATATTTCTACCTATGTGGTAGAGCGGCAAAGGTAACTGGCTCGGAAACCAGTGATGGCGGGTGATGATAAAAATAAAATATTGAAAAACTTTTTTTTTAAAGTAAATCCACACAGGAGGTCCTGAGGGAATGTTGTAGGAGGGAGGAAATACAGAGGCCGGCAAATCATTCCACAGCCGAGTTGTTAAACACAAGGTGTCATAGAAGCGACACGTTCTTATGTGGTAAATGTCAACCGTGTACAAATGTTGGGCGCGCGTTTAGCGTGTTTCCCGACTGTGTACCGGTGTCAAAGGGATCAATGACGCTAGTTCCTCAGAGTATCTTCCATTGAAATACCGGTAGAACAAGGACAGCATTCCCACCTGACTTCTGTGCTCCGAAGATTGCAATCCGTTCGTTAAGATAGGCTAATACGAGTATATCAAACGGACAAGGGTTTTTTTTTAGATATTTTGTGGCTCCCGACCAGAGGTGGCTAACAAATTCTCCAGTTGTGTAGTATTAAAGTATGTGCGGGCTCTGTACAATACGTCTAGCTCCTGAGAGACTAACTTTACTTTGGCTTCGATGGAGCCGCCATACTTGAAATGGTCACTTAGGGTTGCACCAAGCATGTCAATAGAGGACTTGTTGGGAAGATTGCTATTGAAGTATATTTTTTAAAAGTTGTTTTTATTTTTAAAAGAATTTTTAGATACCGACGCCTTGTCTCCCAAAGGAAGTTGCCCTAGGACCTTGAAGCCTTAAAATTTATATAATGATATTAAATAATTCGATGTTTATGAAGGACTTTTGTCAAATGCCTGAAATGTCAGATAAGATTGAATTAAAATTTAAAATAAAAATTGTAAAGTAAGTAATAATAAGTTTCAATTCGACCCCTTCGAATATCAAGGTTCCATCTGACATAGCAATGTTATACGATAATGAACTCTAAAATAGATCCGTCTAGAGCTTATTACCGCGTGATATCGCTGTGTCAGATAGAACCTTGTTATCCCAAGGGGTTCGAATTGTTAAGTATGTGTGACGAACCGTTCATTTTTAATATTACTCTGATAGTTATACTACTTTTTTTTAATGTGAATACCGCACAAGAGTCCCAACTGCTCCCGATCGTCTGGAGTCAGTGAGACTATGGCATCCCCAAATGGGGAATGTTGTGAGGCTGATGGTAGTGAGGAGGGGAAGGAGAATAGGCAGAGGAAGGTAGGGAAATACCTGGCTATTCAGATCTGGTTACCTAACACGGATAAATGCCATTTCAAGCAACGTTTCAATTCTGAATGGTGGTCTTTCACCAGGGAGATACTGAGAGTATCTTCCGCTACTAAATACTTTAAAAATATGTTTTCACTGATATGGAATCAAAACCGTAGTTTTCATATTAAAATTGTTTAACGTACATAACCCTTAAAGTAAGTATGGAAGTTTAAAATGGGGAATCAGTTAAAAATAGTCTGTAGATTGGAGTCAAAATAAATCTTAGGAAACACTTAAATTATTCATTTAAATATTCACAGGACTCATAGAAAACACATCACACTTGCAAAACGCAATTTTTAATCACCCACCCACGCACTTGCCGACCTTTTACTCGTCCCTTTCTAAGAAATCACAAATTATCTTATTTTTATTAACATTACTCGAAGCCTCACACTTCAATCCGTTTCTTGTCGATGGACGAATTACATTTAGGAAGTTTTTTGTTATCAAACCCTTGTACCTATTGTACCACCCATCGCAAAGTATGCTGAGGAAGAACATAAATAGAATAAATACCAAGATTAAACCAAATCTTTAATAACGCATGTTTCCCAATATTACATCCTCTGCATGCAGAACCGTAAGTTTTGTCCTGTATGATATTATCTCCCTGTACATAAAATTAATAACATGTATATTTTAACGCGGCATCACGTTCATGGGTCAAATGCATTGCACGTATAGTTTGGTATTACAGATCGATGAACAGGTGAATGCAATTTGTTAGCCGTAAGTTGTATTAAAAGATTTCCTATAGTTAGTGATAAGATAGACCGTCGAAAAAAAAACATTTGTACAGCGCCCTTGTGATTTTTCACAAAGACGGCGTTATACAAATCATCAAAATATTATTATTTTTATAATAATGAAAACAGTTTTTTTATTAATTTATTTATTAAATATAGACATTATTTTACAAACTCAACTTGGAAGAATCTCTGTTTTAGGACAGTCAAATTAACAAGCTTAGTTAACATTAGACAATACATAAGAAAAAACAAACATAGTAAAATATATAATAATAATCAAGTAATAAAGAGAAGGAACAAATTTATAGATGTATTGAAATTTTATATAGCAGTGAATATAATTTATGTGTGAGGTTAGATAAGTATGGGTGATTGCTATGTAAAAAATGTATTTAGTATCAAAAACCAAAACATTCATCAAAAGCGGTGTTTGTTATTAAGTAATGTTTAGAAATGGTTTTATTCGTTAATCTTTGTTGTCGCGGAACAATTCTAACCGAAAGAATGTTATATCATTTATATAAAACAAGAAAGTGATGTACAAAAAGATACAGTGATTGAATTACTGCGAATATTGGTAATATGTACGAATTTAAATTACTTTCTTAATGAGAATAAAGCAAAACGTATTTCCTAAAATATCAGTCACATTTTCAATATAAATATACAATTACTTAGTTTATCGAGGACTTCAGTAAACGTAAAGGTTCCTGCGTCAGAGCAAACAGAATAAGATAACATTGAAAATTATTTCCGTATGTTAACTTCTCAGTATCGCATTATTCCATCAGATAAAAAAGAGAAAAAGCGTAATTCATCTTGTCGTAAATATACTTGGGGAATTAATCATTATCTTTTTCAAATTCTTGCTTTGAGAAAACAATCGGGCTAGAATCAAGTTGTTTTATATCTTCGAATCAAGATTTTCAAATGAATTGAATTGTGAATAAGTAAATTTTTTTTCGCAGCCCCTTCATTTCCGATCACTTCAGATCCAAAATAATTTGCTCTTGCAAATATTGCTTTATGAAATACGAGTAAATATATTTATTTTAAATAATCGAGAAATCGTTCATTGTTAACTCTGTTGTATGGTAAATATTATTAAATCAAAATAATAATAGAACCATCAAAGGTAGAAGCAACTCGCAGGATGTTTGGATTGGATTTGATTTAATGATTTTTCTGTGTAGTATTTTTAGCTCAATTCACTGTTTTCCATATTCTTATGATATTTTTTAGTATCGGCTTAACTCGGTCAATTAGTCGAATATTCCAAAGCGTCGAGTTCCCACCCAGGAGTCGCGTCACGGGTCAATCCTCTGCTAGCTGATTACTTCATCAATTCACAAGCAACAACGTCAAAAATTAGAGTAGGAGAATTCACATAGTTTCAGGTTATTTTAGAACTGAATTGGAAAAGTCTTCATTTCGTTTGTTTCAGACAATGCATGTTATTAAACATGTTGATTGGGATAAATAGCGATCAAAATCAAGCGACTGCGGGTAATTAAAGGATATTTTTTTCTTCAATGATGTAAAATAATTTTGTGGAGTCATATTTATTAAATCAATAAAAAATTACTTTGTTCAAAACAACTGTAAAAAGTGTTTTTTAACAAAGTAATTATTATTGATTTATTACAAGAGAATTGCATTAATCTGTCATTCACTGATATTTATATGTGGACGGATAACATTATCCGAATATTACCCGTACAGTCGACATATCTTGGCTTGGTATACCCACGCCAAAAGATCATGCACTTGTAAATCTATTTGTATTAAATGTAAGAACAATCTGAATGTGTCGTTTTACGATCGATTTACCCCAGAATTACGTGCCCGGCTGCCACCAACCGATGGAAGAGTTACGTATTTTCCTCGGGGAGCAATCGGGGCACGTGCACTGTGCTGCAATTGCAGACTGTTTCAGTGCATGCCTTAGAAAATAATTTAAGAGTATTTTGCAGAAAAACTTTTCATTTATACAGCGTAATTACAATAAAGTGCAGTAATGCATTTCGAATCATCAGTGCAAAACAAATATAGATTATTATTAACGATTCCACATTTTTGTTAACCATACCTCGATTTATTTTCATTTGCAACTGAAACATCAAAGTTTGAACGATACGAATTTGACCAAATTAAGAAAATATCTCAACTTATGCAGATTCTTACCTCTGACCTGAGAGATTCTCTCCTATAATTATTGTATGATAAATCATGTTTCCACGTGAAGAAACTATCGAACACTAGCTGATGTGTACCCGACCTTGCTCGGGATTTTCTTTTTGGAATAAAGTTATGAAGTTGTGAATTCTTGCTTGTCATTAGGGTGCCATAATTGATTTGAAGGCGAAAGTAACTATCTCCAAATAACGAAAAATTCATTTGTTTATTTTATTTCATTCCAAACGTCTATTTTTTTGTTCAAAATATATCTTAATAATAAATTTCTTAAGTAGCCTACTCGTGTTTTCCACTTTGAAAATATTCTACCAAAAAAAAACTTCTTCTTTTGAATATGCAATCTGTGGCTAACCAGATTTTTATATCTATGGGCTAACCTGAATAAACCATGGCGGGTTCAATGTTTTTCATACTAGTTTTAAAACGTTATAGCAACGTAATCTAAAACGTTATAGGTGGAGTATTTTTAGAGAAATTTGAGAACGGGTAGATAGACAAACAAACATTAATTTTTATATATGGAGAATTAATTTTCGAGAACATCGAGAACAAACAAACAAACTTACATTGATTTATATGTATACAGATATACCTTATACCTATAGAAATTTTATATTTATTGTATTTTGTAATTAGGTCTCTATAGCTCAATTGGTAGAACCCCCGGTAAGACTAGAGAATCTGGGTTCGAATCCCAGTCGCGACCGTTAAGTTTTTATTTTCTCTTTATTCGTCTATTTCATAATTTCATTGAGAGTTGTTGATGTTACATTTTTCAATAATTAAATATTATTTCTTCAAACGATTGGTATTCACTTTGTGGCATCATTATTAATAGATGAAATGAAAAATATACTTTGTATTCACCACTTTATAAATATACAGAGATATCCAATAAAAAAAATATGTTAATAGATTTCTGTGGATATTAATAAACCGGTGAATGCAAAGCATATTTTTTCATTCATTTACCAAATATAATCCTAATAAAATGAACGATAAATATTTTTACGTTTTTGTAGAAAGCAATTACTTTGTGGTTTGATATATTTATTAAATAGAACGACCGTTTTAAATTTTACCCCGACGAAGCTTGGTATAAGTGAAACCGGTTGGTGATTATTTAAAAATAAATTAGATGTGAAACAAAGCGTTTTTTTTATTTAATAGACATATGTATTTTTTCTACAATAGATGCATTGTCATTTTGTGGCATCATAATTAATAAATTAATACAAATTACTTCGTTTAAACCACTGTTTTTAATATGTAAATATCAACATGCTTTAGATACAAAGCTCCCCTCATCCTGTTTTCGTATATTATTTATTGTTATTGTTTATTTTTTATCCTGATGAGGGGAGCTTTTTTTTTTTAAACATGTACATATTTATATATTAAAAACAGTGGTTTAAACAAAGTAATTCTTATTAATGTATATCTATGTATATCTTCTATATATATATAAATTCAATGTAAGTTTGACTGTTTCTTTGTCCTCGGTGTTCTCGAAAATTACTGGACCGGTTTCGCTGAAAATAACACAGTGTGTTTTTTTAGTGTCGGGAAGGTTTAGAGAGTAGTTAAAATGAAATCCAATATGTAAAACAGTTGCTATAACGTTTTAAAATTAGTATGAAAAACATTGAACCCGCCACGTTTTATTTAGGTTAGCCCATATATATACCTCTCTGGTTAGCCACAGATCACATATTCAAAAGAAGGAGGTTTGTTTGGGAAGAATATTTTCAAAATATAAAATATCAGTAGGTACCTACTTAAAAACCCTATTATTTAAATATATTTTTAATAAAATAAATTTTCGGAATGAAGAAAAATTTCAAATGAATATTTCTTTATTTAGAGATATTAATAGTCGTCACAAGGTTTTACTTTCGTTGTCAAATCAATTATGACAGTCAAACGCCAAGCAAGAATTAACAACTTCATAACTTTATTAAAACATTTAAAAATTCCGAGCAAGGCCGGGTACATATCAGCTAGTTTATTGATATATTTATCATTTTATAAACTACATAATATATTTCTGTTCAATAATTAAATTATATTGCTGACACGAGATGGTCTATTGATGAATAACACTGAATAATAGGTCTTCGGAAATGTAAAATTATGTATAGAGGGGCTTCCAGAAATTCAATGGATGACAACACTCCCCAATCTCTATAAATTTCATAATATATTACAAAATCGTTACATTAATTTGATATGTTTGACAGAAAATTTTAATAATCATCTCAAATATCGAAGCAGGTTCCTAATTTGGTGGTCTTTGCTAAAGTATTGAAATTTCAATTAAATGTGAAATTAACGCCTTCCTTGTTTAAGGTTCTTGATTATTTGACGTTCGTAGTTGATATGGTTGTGATTTATAATGTTGATTTATGAGTTTCCTAAAACAATACGGTATGTACAAATACATTCAATTTGTGCTTGTTTTGAACACAATTTGTTTTAAGAGAATTTGTAATTTCTTTTTATGATATATTTAACTTATAATTAATATAACCTACGAGTTACATTAATACAATATATTATGAAAAAAATAATTAATTGTTATAGATAAATTAATCTAGAATTACTTTGTAAACACCGTGTTTCTAAAGCGAAGCTTTCCTCATCAGGACATACAGAATACAAAAAAAAACATAATGTCAAGTATAAACAAATTTTAAACATAGAACACAATAATGTAAGAATAGACGAATTATAAACACAAATAAAAATTGTTTATAATAGGTAAGTAATTAATCAAAAAATGTTATAAAAACATTGAATAAGAAATTTATTCAGAAATTAATATGAAAAAAAATAAAAAAAACATACATATTATATTTAAATGACTTAAATAATTTTTCTAATTTCTAAAATTTCAAATTTGTCTAAATGACATCATTATTTTTTCGTATTCTGTATGTCCCAATGAGGAATGCTTCGATTTCGAAACATGTTTTTTATGTATATATTATTAAAGTGGTGATTACTAAGTAATTTTTAATTCATTTATTAATAATGACGCCACAAAGTGAATACCAATGTTTTGAAGAAATTATTATTATTATTGCATTGAATTTATATTGTGTGTGGTGAATCGTTACTCGTTCATAATCCTATTCCTCAAATGAGACCACCAAAAATGGTACATCTACACAGCGTAATAATGGTACCTACATCTTCATAGCGTAATAACGGTAAAATCTAAAATATTACTGGTCAATTGCACATATTTTTATCAATTGCAGAAATACTCAAATAGTCAATGATTTGATTGTTGCGTTTCTGTGAATTACTTAATATTAATTAAATAAAAAAAAAATTCTTTCAAATTATGTATAAATGTATTTGCACACGAGGAAATTCAGTTACCTACTAAATTGCTCAAATAATTTGTTCAAACTATATATTTCATGCCTTTTATAAGAATACGTTTATATAATACATATTTTAATGCCCTGAATTTAATGTCTCTGAAACAATTATATACAAAAGATATTTTAATAAACGCATCCAAAAATCAGGATAACTTTGCATATACAAGCTTGGGTCGATTCATGAGATCTTCATTACAACTTACATTCCACCAACCTACAACTAAAACAACTTTTGGATAAAGATATTTTCAATGTTGTTCTGTAAAAGAATTTAATATCCCCTCTCTAGCAATAAAAACCATTACAAAATTAACCGACTTCGAAAGAAGTATTAAGATATGGATTATGGACACGGGAAGAATATAGATATGATATTGCAACCTAACAGAGTTTAATGGTCACGGTATGTTTTCTCCTGGATTTTAGAATGTTTATTCATTTATTGCATTATAATTTTCTTGTAGTAATAATTTTATATAATTACGAAAACTTACTTAAAATTTTTAACAAACTTACAACAA
This sequence comes from Halesus radiatus, assembly GCA_022606495.2. Taxonomy (NCBI): domain Eukaryota; kingdom Metazoa; phylum Arthropoda; class Insecta; order Trichoptera; family Limnephilidae; genus Halesus; species Halesus radiatus. The sequence continues at coordinate 15,128 of JAHDVE020002738.1, forward strand.
ACTAATTTATAATCAATAAATAAAACCATGCACAGAGCCCGTGAGGTGATTTTTCACAAATCGGCGTTATACAAGTCATCCAAGAATTATCATTATTGTTATTATTATTACAATTTTACCTTAGAACGGGGTACCCCAGTGAGGTCACAGTTTTAGCGACTTTTGTAAAACATTAAGAAATAAATAAAGAAATAAAAATAATTTGGACACAATATAATTGGGTGTTAAAACACGGTTTTTGTATAGAATTATTAAAAATTTATCTTCTATATAAGTAATAACGATAGGTCGCAATTTCAGTGCGTTGTAGTAATTTCAGAAGTTGATTTCTTTTTATTTTAGCAGCTTTATTTTTGGATTAAAATCATAATTATAAACGATTGAAGAAAATAAAATTATACTGATATTAACGGCCCTTCTTAATCCCCGTTCCGCGAAATAATACCCTGTTGTTATTTTTTTTAACTTTATCTCTAAACCTTGCCATAACCCTTGGAATTGTTTACCATCGAAACTCACTTTTCTTCGGCTGTGGTGAGATTAGAGTGTTAATTATTTCGGTAACATCATCCCAGAGTTATTTGATACAGTAAAGGATTAGGTTTCATCTGCTTCAACAGCCTTCTGTCTCAAAATAACTAATTGTTTTGACCTTCTTGCAAAAAAAGCTAATTACGTAATAGTTTAGAATAACAAGAATCCCCTTTAGAATCGTGAAGTTTTAACCTAACCTAACCTAACCTAACCTAACCTAACCTAACCTAACCTAATCTAACCTAACCTAACCTAACCTAACCTAACCTTAAGCTTTTGGTTTCTATTAGTGATGGATAGAACGGAAGGTAGAACGGAAATAGATAATATTATGTAATTAATAAGTAGAACCTTTTTACCACCACTGATTTTAACATATAATATATCTACATGTTCCAGAAGCAAAGCTTCCCTCTTCATGATAAACACGGTACTAACAAATTACATTATTTATGTAAATTTTAATAATAATAACGATTTTTTATGCTTTGTTATTTTCATGATTATATTTATATTAATCATATAAATAAAATAAAACTTAAATGACTTTTCAATTTTTTGTGAATGTTCGTAAATTGCCTATTATTCTTCTATACTTGTCATTAATTTTTACTATATTTTTTATCCTGAAGAGGGAAGCTTCGCTTCTGAAACATGTTAAAATTTATATATTAAAAACAGTGTTGTAAACAAAGTTCTTCTTATTAATTATATTATAAATGACGCGACGAAATAATTACACATCTTTGGACGAAAATATTATGTGTACTTGACAAATGTAGTCCCGTAATATTGTAAGTAATGATGAATGGAAAAAATCGCCTGGATAATGACGAATATTGTTTTAATAAAGTGAATGCTTCGTATCCAAACGGTCATTTAGTTTATTTTTATTTTTTTTAAATGATTATTACGGATTGAATTTATTTTTTATGACTTCCAGTTTACGAATAATTTTTTCCTTCTTTGCAAACTTATTCATAGAAATCGATTTAAGATTTGGTATGCCATTAATAATAATATCTTTATTGTAATCAAATTTAACTATAACTGAAAGACATGTATAATATAATAATGTAAGTGTACAGTGGTTTATAAAGTAAAATAGAAAATAATATAAAAACAGTTATAGTTGAAGTTTCACATAACCCGCCTCACTAGGCTAACCTGTGTTGAGGCAGTAATTTTGCAAATTATTTTATAATTTAAATATACACTTATATTAAGATATGCTTCGTAAACCGTTTAATCAATTTGGGTGAGTGCACCGGTAAACGCCCTATCATTACTTTTAATCCAACTTTTTACAATGTTTTTGAATATTTTTTGTAAAACAGATTTTTTTATGGTAATCGGAAGAATGTTGTAAATTCTTGTCGCAAAGTACATTACATTGATAGTTGTTTATTGAGTGTAAGATGAAAGTCTTTCTCAGCTTTTTTCGCTATTTTTCATGTTTTGTCCTTAAGTCCCATCTTTTATAGTACATGCCATAAAAAATATTAAATTTAACTACGCTTACACGCTAAGAAACACACATATTATAATAAAGCAGGCTTTACTTCGACGTGCTTTTAAAATAAAGCTCATCCAAATTTAAACAAAATAAAACCCACAAGCAGGTACCTTATTCACACACGTGTATCCACCAGAGGTAGTTGGATTGGCTGACGAGTGGCATTACGGGGAACTCGACTGAGGCCATTGCTAAGTGGATTCTAAGTACTACGTAATCTTACCTTAGTACTTCACTTAAGCCGAGGGTTCTATTTGTGTTAAGGAAGATTAAAATTAACACATATTCATATTTAACACAAAGCAAGATGTACAAATGTACTAATGTAGCTACTTATGAAGCTTATGTGGACGGTGTTCTGCAATAATCATTACGCGCTAAATTGAACTTTTTTGAAAAATTCAAATAAATTCAAAACTACATAATTAATTCGTGCTAATCAGTGCCGCAATTTTTAATTGCTTTCTTGACCATAAAATCGTCTGTTCTTAGTGTTATTTTAACGAAATGGGTCTTGCAAAATTCAATTTCATTGCAAAATTGATGGTATTCACTTTGCAATAACTCGTTATGCACCAAATTTAGGACTTAACTGATTCAAACTTCTTGGACCCCCAAGTTATTAATCTGTTTCAGAAAAAACAAAACAGTACATTTAAAATAAAAATGTTTTCATACTCATTATGGAACAGTGCATTAACTAAATAATAAAATCAACAATTTACATCTTCCTACAATTTGTAGGATTCATTTTCGATACCCAAAGGCATTCCAAACTCCTCTACGTCATCAATAAAATTTCCACTTTTACAGCTATTAAAGAAATGGTAAAAACGTTTGGGTACAAAGCTAACCAATTTCTTTAAGTCAGCAATTTTTTCTTTGGGTAACTGTTTTTTCATTAGGCCGCAGCAATTGAAAATTAAAAAAAAAAAATTCTAATGGTCGGCTTTTGTTTTTTTTTCTCAATATCTAGTTTGAAAATTTCCATGCAGTATTACAATTTAATTAAAAAATATTTTTAACGTTTCTTCATTCTTTAATTTAATGTCTTGAATCATCATCCCATTGATTAGTTCAACTTTTTTCTCTTAACATTCTTCAGCATTATTTTTTCTCTTCAGTCTTCTATGTTTCTAACTGAGATCACGACATAATTTAAAACGCATCTGATATGATTTTTTTTTGTCGTTTTTTATACAACTTGGTATAACATCGATTTAGTCAAGATTTGTATAAGGACGCGGTTTGTACTTCAAAGAACATTCCACATACTGTTGTTTGGAATTATTATTATTTTTTAAATATATTTATTATATATAATTAACAACATTGTTTACATGTTGATAACAGTAGGTATGTAAGTACTAAAAATGTGTTTTTATTTATTCGACATATAATCCCTTTAGTTTCCTTTTTTAAATGAGTACCTCCCTAATAGAGAAATTATCGTGTTTAGAGAAGGAGTACTATTAAGGATTGTTATACATTTATTAATTTCAAGAGTACTATGATTTTTCAGGGTTATTTTATTTTGGACTAACCAAGTTGGAGTAACCAGAAGTTTACCTCTATATATCCGAAAAAACGTTGAGTTAGCATAATTTGTTTTTTATATGTAGGTAAAAATAATATCAAAAATCTGAATTCAAAAATGAAAAAAATTACAATTTTAAGGCAATATTGACGCAAATCATCTTCGCGTTTAACTGAAAAATTCAAAATTGTCAAATTATGGCTAAAGTGGTTACTACACAATACCGTTTTTTATGAAAGCACTCATAATAATATTAAATACCATTCCCTATCCCTATCCCTATCCCTATCCCTATCCCTATCCCTATCCCTATCCCTATCCCTATCCCTATCCCTATCCCTATCCCTATCCCTATCCCTATCCCTATCCCTATCCCTATCTTTATTCTTATCTCTTTATTCTTATTCTTTATTCTTTGTCTCTTATTCTTATCTCTATTCTTATCTCTTTATCTCCTTATTCTTAATTTTTATCTCTTATCTCTTATTCTTGTCTTTGTCTTTATTCTTATTCTTATTCTTATTCTTTTATTCTTTGGTCTCTTATTCTTTATTCTTATTCTTTGTATTCTTATTCTTATTCTTATTCTTGGTCTCTTGGTCTTTGTCTTATTCTGAATTTTATTCTTGTCTTTATTCTTTATTCTTATTCTTATTCTTATTCTATTCTTATTCTTTATTCTTATTCTTGTCTTGTCTTTATTCTTATTCTTTGGTTCTTATTCTTATTCTTGTCTTTATTCTTATTCTTATTCTTTATTCTTTATTCTTTATTCCTATCCCTATCCCTATCCCTACCTATCCCTATCCCTATCCCTATCCCTATCCCTATCCCTATCCCTATCCCTATCCCTATCCCTATCCCTAATATCCCTATCCCTATCCCTATCCCTATCCCTATCCCTATCCTTATCCCTATCCCCATCCCTATCCCTATCCCTATCCCTATCCCTATCCCTATCCCTGTCTTCTATCCCTATCCCTATCCTTAATTTCTATCCCTATCCCTATCCCTATCCCTATCCCTATCCCTATCCCTATCCCTATCCCTATCCCTATCCTTATCCCTATCCCTTTATCCCTATCCCTATCCCTATCCCTATCCCTATCCCTATCCCTTCCTATCCCTATCCCTATCCCTATCCCTATCCCTATCCCTATCCCTATCCCTATCCCTATCCCTATCCCTATCCCTATCCCTATCCCTTTATCCCTATCCCTATCCCTATCCCTATCCCTATCCCTATCCCTATCCCTATCCCCAGGTCCCTATCCCTTATCCCTATCCCTATCCCTATCCCTATCCCTATCCCTATCCCTATCCCTATCCCTATCCCTATCCCTATCCCTATCCCTATCCCTATCCCTATCCCTATCCCTATCCCTATCCCTATCCCTATCCCTATCCCTATCCCTATCCCTATCCTTCCTATCCCTATCCCTATCCCTATCCCTATCCCTTTATCCCTATCCCTATCCTTCCTATCCCTATCCCTATCCCTTTATCCCTATCCTTATCCCCATCCTTCCTATCCCTATCCTCTATCCCTATCCCTATCCCTATCCCTTCTGTCCCTATCCCTATCCCTATCCCTATCCCTATCCCTATCCCTATCCCTATCCCTATCCCTATCCCTATCCCTATCCCTATCCCTATCCCTATCCCTATCCCTATCCCTATCCCTATCCCTATCCCTATCCCTATCCCTATCCCTATCCCTATCCCTATCCCTATCCCTTTATCCCTTTATCCCTATCCCTTATCCTTTATCCCTATCCCTATCCCTATCCCTATCCCTATCCCTATCCCTATCCCTATCCCTATCCCTATCCCTATCCCTATCCCTATCCCTATCCCTATCCCTAAATAATACTTTTTTCTGATTTGTATACAAAACAAACAAACACCGCCCAAAGCGCCGGATATACACAATAAGTTCATACTGTGCAAAAAACATAGGCGTAATCCTTGAAAGGCCGTCGTGAAAATAAAACACGTATTTTAATTTACTTAAAATAATCCGTGAATCCTTTAAAAACCCATAACTTGGGATGTCTTCTATTTGCGCTGGCGACATTTCAACTCGTCTCTAGGACAGCGCCGAAGTGTGCTCCCAACGATTATCATAAAATGTATGAAAAAAGGTTTTATCAAGAATTTTTTTTAGGAATTACATAATAGTTAGTTGGGCGTAGAATCTTTTTTTCTATGATCATTTTCGTGTGCTTTTCGTTAAAATTTCCGTATAAATTTAAACTCAGCCAACAACCAATCAGTTGGCTTTAATGTTGTTAGTAAAAAGTTCAACGCACAGTTATAGATGGTCAATATTCCAGTCACTATTATATTGTCCCGATAACTTTGCGGTCACTGGATTTTGGAATTGGTTTCCAGAAATATTTTTGGGTGTTGTTTTTTAATCATGCGAAACTTGTGTGTATTATTAACAAAAATATCGTAAATGAAATCCCAAGTCTCCGCTATCGGAACTTATTCAAAAAGATGAATGTAGGTAAAATAGGAACCTGTCTTTGGTAACCGGAACCGAAGTCACAGATGTTTTAGATATCACCATCACTAGCAGCCCAGCGACCGCTGTCAATTTTTTTTTATTAGTTAACGAAACAAAGTTATGCTTACAGGTTATTATACAAAGGCATTATATTTTTGTGTTGTTTCTATATCACAGCAGTCATTACCATTAACGCAAGGTGGATTATTAAAATTTTAAATTTCTCGAACAATGTCGATGACAAAATTATTGTAGGTTAGTTGTAAAGCTCCTGAGATCATTTTTGAATATGTTATTTGGTTATTGTTTCAGTGCCGATAAATCGGCATTTATTGACATATAGTAATGTAGCTTCATAGAGTAAGATGTGAAAATATAAGGTCAATATGCTGGTCGTTTTATTATCGTTGTATACTTTAAATTACCTAATATAGTACGATAATGACGGTATTGTACAGTGCGCGAGATGTCGTGGAACCGGCCCTGACTATCTGGAACCCTCTTCTTTATACATATAAATGATGTGCGTAGTGTATATGTTTTCATCGTATTATTAAAAAACAAAAATTATAACTTTTTGCTTCTTAATCTACAAATGCTTTTTCTTCTATTTATGAAAAAAATATATACATCCATGGTACAAGCAACAGCGTAAAAAATTAGGATGACAGAACTTTAGATAAAAAATAAATAAAAATTGAATTTATTCTCTTACAAAATAAAATAAAAAATGTATCACAATACAATGCAAAGCTAAAGAGGTATCGAATACAATTTTATTTCTAATTGACTGTTTCTCTTTGCTACGAGTACCCTCCACTCTGAAATAGAGTGAAGCTGATTATTGTCAATTACATCTCCCTAAAATAATCAATTACGTCCCATTTCTCTCCCTATCAGTAGCGTAAATTATCTGCCATGGTAACGAACAACCCCTCCTGAGGCTCCCGACTGTCAGTGAGATATATCATTTGCGACAACATTGGTTTCCCGATGGGCCAATGTAGTCGCCATTATTTGTCACCAAATGCGACACGAAGATCCCTCGTGCATATGTGGCCAGCCATTTTCATTGTACATAGTAGGTACGATTTCAGTTGTTTTCTAACCAAAGGAAAAACCCTCCACTAAATAGATGTTGTAATAAAAACAGCTTCACATTTAGCTTGAAATGAAAGCTTTCTTAAATAAAGCTTAACCTTGTTCTAATAACTTTTAATTTTAATTATTATTGCACTTGTCACGTTTATAAAGCTTTTTTATTTTTAAAAGAAATATAAACATTCCCAGACTACGAATAACCTGACAATATTTGAATTTCTTCCAGAACGGAAAATTTTACTTGTTAGAATTTAATCGTTTTGTTATGGTAGACTTTTGTTTAAAGATAGACAAACATAGGCTACGAAATATCTGACAAAAAAATTGAAAATTCCCTACTACCATCATTATAAGCAGAAGATGTTACTTGCACAATAATGGAGGACTTTTCATCCGAGAAATTGATCTCACGAAGCCCTGGTGGGACCGACGCATTTGCAAACTCAGCCATTGACCTGTCCGTTTGTTTTTTTTTTAAAGGATTTTTTTTATTTATTTTTCATTTATTATAAATACATATAGAATATTTAATAGTACAGATATAATAGCTAATTACAGAAAAGCATGAATTTATTTAAAAAAAAATGCAAAACTCAATAGAGAAAGATGTTCTCGTGTTTGAGTTGCAGAGCACCGCCATCTAGAGGCAGTAGTGAATAAATAAAAGTACATCAAGAATACAATATACATAATGTTTGTGAAAGACTAACAGTACGTGATACTAGAAACGCAACAATAAGGCGCATACAAGGTATAAACATAGAACATTCACATTTCAAGACCTGATCGAAAAATGATTTGGTTGGCGTTAAGGTTCGAGGATTGAAATATCTTACGCTCGAACGAACACTAAGTAGCTGCATGCCACCGTACATACATATTTCTGTGTTTACCAAACTTAAAACAGTATCCCCAAATGCGACATTGATCCTGAACGAAATGATTACCTCCAGGGCTCCCTTGTGGAGTTGCTATGAAAAAAACATATATATGTATATTTTTCATATCATGGTTTTTGAGAACATTATGCATTCGTTGCTTTAGTGGAAAAAGGTAAAAATCAACACTTAAATGTTAATTTATGGTGAAAATAAATTAACCTTCACTTGAAATATTTTCTAAGAGGAATAATTAAAAATGTTAATTTGCGTAAGTTTCTGAAGGTGGTAAAGTTTTATTTCTCAAAAAACACTATCGTATTCTGTTGAGCAAAAAAAATCGGCAGTAATATTTTAAACAACTTTTTTGTGTTCATCGTCCTAAAAGATCCGTGTCTGGTCTGTTAAGCAAGCAACACACTTGCCGAATAGACGAATGCGATAAAAGATACGTACGAATTTTATGTCCAGGACCATTTGTGCGTCCTATTTGTCGTGTCCTATAAACCCTTAGAATATTCTAAGCCCTGCGACCCATGCATCAAATAAAACGCTTCCAAATCCAAGACAAGGAACCCGAACGTATCGTCTTGTTAAGGAATGCCGGTATTTTATTGCGGTCCCTATAAAATAAATAACGAAGCCAGGGTTTACCAGGTCTTCCGAGTTTACCTGGTGTCGTAAACTACGCCAGTGACGTCATGAGACGGAATTAAGTTTTTGTTCGGGGCCTTCCCTGCAACTAAGTTATATTAAATTTATGTGATGTCTTGTTTCATTTTTATTTGGGAGGTCGGTTAGAAAAGTGATAGGTGAGAAGTGTCCGTTTGAATATTGATAGGAACAGTGCTTTCTAGCTCAGTTAGTATAAAACATCTAGAAATGTCTTTAACCTTTACGTACTTGAAGGGAAAAATTTAACTTACCATCTGAAAGTGGATCACTGGGGTCCCCCATAAAATTGCGAGGAAGGCCGGGTACACATCAGCTAGTCTTCAATATAATTTTAAAAATTCCACCAACGTCCAACGCTTTTACTTGTTATATTTTAATGGCATTACATTTTCACAAAAAAATACGTATTAAGTAATAAATGAGCAATAACAATAATTACAAGGAGTAAGTAGGTACCTAGCAGCTCAAATGGACGAAAAAACTCCCTGTTACACTCCTAACTGAGATACCTATTCTTGCTTTCAGCGGAAAAATACGGACTTAAGCCGATAGAATGAATTTCCAGATAAAATTTTGCAGACGCTTGCATAAGGCGATAAACCTTCCTGGAGTTTCGGAGCGGATTAAATACAGGAGCCTGATAATAATTGGCCAAGCAATTCTTATGGTTACCAGGATTCTGATACCTATCCGCAATATATTATTTTATAATCGTAAAATTACGCGATTCTTCAAGATTAAAAAATTTTGATGTGAAAAAACTTATTTGGCTTTTATTATTTTTTTAGAAACAATTTCCAGACATTGGAATTTACCGGGTGATATGTGTAGTTCATAGTTTTGTGTGCATGTGTTTTCAAATGGTGATCTGCATATAGTAGTGATACCATATGTATGCGCATTGGGCGGTTTATATCATTGTCATGATGCTCCTTTTAAGTGTGGCCAAAAAAATGTCAATGCAAATGCACAGGTAAATATTATTAAATGAAGAGAACGGTTGATTGGTGAATTTGCAGCAGCATTTTTTTTTGTATCTGTGCGTGTGGAATAGTGCTGTATGGCGGGTACGTCTCAAAGATATGTTAAAATTAATTAGGGAAAGAATCTCTAGTCGACAGTATTCTTTAGAATTCTATGTGAAACTTTAAAAAAAAAAAATTGTGTATTCCACACAAGAGTCCCAACTGCTCCCAAACGTCTGGAGCCAGCCACTATGGTATCCCCAATTGGGAAATGTTGTGAGGCTGAAGGTATTGGGGAGAGGAAGTAGAAAGGGAAGAGATAGGTGGGGAAATACCTGGCTATTCAGATCTGGTCATCAAACACGGCTAAAAGCCATTTTAAGTAACGTTTCAATGGTGGTCTTTCACTTTGGATTGTTAACGCGATAATTATCTGCGATTGTAATAGATTCATGCTTTTTTTTTTTTATTTATATTTTTGATGCGTTCCGCTGTGTAAACGTGAAGCTTTCGCGTTTTCTGTTGAAAACCCGTCATATACAGATCCTGATATTGTGATAAGTTGAAAGTCTAATGCATAAAATCATCACCATTTATGTCATCAGCAATATTTCGTTGTGCATGCTAGACACCATTATACTGGGTGTTTCTAAACGTACTAACGTTGAATCTACTTGAAGCATAGTTGACACTCCTGCGACACAATCGGCAGTAGGCCACCTGAAATAGGGAGAAATTTCTCACTGCAAAAAAAGAGTATAAGCATTATAATTTACAATGTCCAATATGACTACCCCAACAACAAAGACGAAACTACCCATGCACGCACTTTTATACATCACTGTGAGCATTCTTTCTCACTTACGCTCATCTCTCTAATGTATAAGTATTTGTTTTTCCACGTTTTTCTCTGCGTAATTTCGCCCAAAAATCGCAAATTGGTGTATAATAAAATTAACAAGAAATATTTTGTGAAAAGCATTGATTAATATATAAATATCAACATGTTTCGGAAGCGAAGATTCTCTCATGAGGATTCCCAGTATACTAAGAAAAAAATGACAAGTATAGACAAATAATGAACATAGAAAAAGAATAATGTAAGAATGGAGAAATTATTTTTTTATTATTTTTAAATACTTAATAAAAATTTGCATCACTTACCTATTGTTAATTTTTTTTTATGTTTGTAATGTGTCTATTCTTACATTATTATTTTCTTTGTTTATTATTTGCTTATACTCATAAGGATTTCACTATCAATAATATGTGATTCGAAGAATTCAATGAATAAAGTTCCCATTTGTTACCGCCTTCGTTTGATCTCGGATCTTTTCAGGTGCACCAAGTAAAACGGCTCGAAGCTGAGATTTGTTGAAGATATTGAAATCGGGAATTCTGTACCATTCTTCACTTAAACGTCACAAACCTATAAACAGGTTCTATTCTAAACCTTTCACCATAATTCGGGAAATTTCGACGACGATTTTAAAGTATTTATATTTAAATGAAAAAAATCTTTGTTTTAAACCACTTTATTATATTTATACATATATGTCGAGTGGTTTCGGTTGATCTCAATCTTTTTCAGGACCGTAAATATATAATCTGTTTATATGATTATGGTCCTGACGAAGGTTGAGATCATCTGAAACCGGTCGACAAATGTATAAATATAATAAAGTGATTTAAAACAAAGACATTTTTATATTAAAAAAGTAAATTATTATTGAACTTCAAGAAATTTTACAAAATATAAGGAAAAAGTCCCGATAAACTACTTTTTAGTAATCATTAAAGAAAATAATATTAACATAACCTAAATGAAAGATTAAACCGGACAAAATGACAGAAACAAAAAATATTTCAGTCGCATCTGGGACTCGAACCCAGGTCCTCTATATATATTTTTAGTTTCTGTCCTTTTGTCCGGTTTCATATTTTATGTAGGTTATGTTAATATTATTTTCTTCAATGATTAAATATTACGATGTGGTTTTTAAATCTCAATAAAAAAAAAAAAATTACTTTTTAGTAGTTTAAGTAACGGGAGCTTGTTATTCAAAACCTTATACTTAATTTACAGCGAAGATTAAGTTACCAAATATATGTACCTAAATAAAATAAAAACGTATTGGAAAAACTTAACATAAATATTTTGTAAGAATCTTACTCAAAACTGTTTCTAGAAAAATACAAAACATATACACATAAATAACAATATTAAATCATAAATTAAATAAAATTTCGTAATTATCTAATACAAATAGCATTTTTCAGCTAGCCAAGTTTTCAATATGTTTATAAATCATTTAGTTTATTTATTTTTTGTTTCTATAGATATTTGAACAGCTAGGAATCATGTAATCTAAGTTTATTTGTCCATATTTGTATGAATGCTTAGGAACCATTTATTCTTCATTAAAATTAAGACCAGCATAGTTTCAACGAAGTTACTGTTTTTTTCGATCCATGTATATTTAGCCGAATAGCCGAAACTACATGCCTACGTAGTTAGTATACTTTACGTTATAGCTAAATATTAATTTGGATAACCGAGTTCAAAAGTTGTAACAATCCTACCTCGGTGTAAACATCTATTCATATCTATCCGCACCGCACAGTGCAGAACAGTACAGTACAGACACGACAACGTTAGTTGTCTACATTACCTATGAACACATTCATATATTACAGCGTACGTAAGCGTAACGTATCCGCGTATGCACAAGCAAGCAGTGGCCGAAATTGTCCGCTAGAATATTTTGGCGGTGCTGGCGGGTGCTGGTGCGTCTGCACTTGCCCAGTATGAACACATCACCATTACCTTCACCATCTTTGGGTTACCGTCAATTGGCGTCAATAGACGCTAAAATAATATAAATCTATATATATGTAAAAAATGAATGTTTGTTTGTCTGTTCTTAAATTTCTCAAAAGTTACTAGACCGATTTCGCTGAAAATAGGACAGCTTGTTTTTTATTAGTGCCGGGAAGGTTAAAATAATGTTTTGAACGAAATCCAATGTGTAAAACTGTTTCCATAACGTTTTAAAATTAGTGTAAAAACTTTGATCCCGCCATGTTTTATTTAGGTTAGCACATAGATATACCACTCTGGTTACCCACCGATTACATATTCAAAGAAGAATATTTTCTAAATTGAAAACACAAGTAGGTACCTACTTAAGAACTATTTTATTTAAATATGTTTTGAAAAAAATAAATTTGTGTAAATGCTTTTTGTTTCTTTGTTTAGAGAGAGTAATAGTCGTCACGAGGGATTAATTTCGCTGTAAAATCAATCAATTATGGCACCCAAACGACAAGCAAGAATTCACAACTTCATAACTTTATTAAAAACAAAAAATCCCGAGCAAGGCCGGGTACAAATCAGTTAATATTATATGAATATTATAATAAAATCTTATAAAAGAGTGTTGCTAAAACCAAGAAGTTGGACAACAAAAAACTTATTGATTTGGTCAGGAAATGTAGAATAAATAATAAAAATAATAAATATGGGAATAGGATTATAAAATAAATCCTCAAACATGTTGTGGCGGACGCTAACGCTCAGTTGACAGTTCAGCCGTATTTGCGTTTATGCTGTGCTGCACGATGTTATGTGAATACTCGTGTCTGAGCTGTTCCTGCACTGTACTGTTCTGCACTGCGGGGTGCTGGTAGATATGAATAGACCTTAAGAACTGTGGCATTAGCTTAAACAAAACGATTTAAATAAAATAGATCAAGTACACGACATCATCTTTGTGTATACCTAAAATGTACAAACTAAAATTGTTCTCAAAATAAAATAACACAACATGATACATTATTACGGTAGATTTAAAAACACCCTGTATAAAACATGTGTATCGCGATTTGGCTGAATATTGAAAAGAGCCCGGAACCGGTTTCTCATCAATCGATTACTCAGCCACCCCTGGCTGTTTGTAAAACGTTAGCTTTTCATCCACCGACCCAGCTACGTAGCATGTAGGGGCTCGTAGGGACTGGATACGTTTGCGTGATACGACCAACTACGCCCAAATCGTATCAGCCGGCGATAAATCATAATTTACTTATCTACTCGTAACGCTTTTGGAAAGTGATTACTTTAAACGGCCCCACAAGATACAGTTATGCGGATATGTTTGGATTTTACGGCAAGCTAGAAAACATCTCAACTTTAACGAAATTGTTACACGGTTATTATTTTTATTTAATTTTTTTCTTCATGCAAATACAATAATATTTAACAATATACAAGGGTTCCACTAATGGTAGTACGACAACTTAAATTTTTGGATAATATATTTGTAGCTACCTACCCGTAGGCCACCTGACAACCGCCGAATAAAAATATTCTACAGAAAACACAAGAACTCAATAACTAACTAACTAACCATCACGCCGTTTCCCCGCAGGGGTAGACAGAGAGGACGGACCGCCAAACAACTTGATCTTGGCATACACTTCTTGCTTTATTCACTTTCAAACAACGTCTCATACATTCTCTTCTGTTATTCCGACTTCTGATATGGCCCGACTTAAGTATTTGATTCACTTGATCGTGCCATGTCTTCCTCGGACGCCCCCGGCGTCTCCTTCCATTCATATTCGCGTCATATATTCTTCTTACACTCCTCTCTTCGTTCATTTGCTCTACATTCCCAAATCATCTAAGCGTCCCTTTCTTGATCTTGCTCACTACGCTTACATCAGCCTTGCATTCTTTATGAATCTCAACATTTTTTACACGATCACATCAATAAACATTAGAAAATAAACGAAGTAACATAAATCTCGAAAATCATCCTTTTCTCGTGTCCCGGTCATGTAACAACCTAACTTATCTCTCCTCGCTTCAGTACCGTGTAACTATCATCGATCATAATCACTCTAGCCAGGACATCTGACTAAAATTATTATAAGGATAGCTGCCAATAATATGGGATTAAAAATGGAGAATAATATTTACAAATCTTGAATTTGAGATACGATATCAATGAAGATGACATAAATTGAACTGGTCTCATTAGCTAAATTGGTTAAGCGGTTGTCCCGGATAGGCAGAGGTCCTGGGTTCGAGTCCCAGGTGCGACTGAAATCTTTTTAATTTTTGTCGTTTTTTTCCGTTTTCATGTTTCATTTTATGTTATGTTAATATTATTTTCTATAATGATTAAATATTACAATGCGGTTTTTAAATCTCAATAAAAATAATCAATAATTAAAATTGAAAACAAAATATTATTTATTTCATAAATATGACTCCACGAAGTAATTTTTCATCAAAACATCAATAATATTATCAAAATAAACCTATTTTAAAAATGTCATTAATTTTTAAGTATTTTCTTCGGTATTTTCGCACGCATTTTAGTTTTTATTAAGTGTAATTGGTTCGGCGTTCAAATGCGTATTGAAATTGTGGTTAGGCCACATTGCGACGACTTACTCATATGATTTTATTTATCTTGTATTATGTTTAAAGTGATTTATTAATATTTTACATTAACATCTATTTACTCCGAAAATAATTGTGATAATCAAAATAACCTATTACGTGAGGTGCGTAAACAACATTTATTTTTGCTGTAAAATTACCACACAATGCTTTATTTTCTGAAAACCGAAAGAAAAAATAACGCGTACCACTTTTAACCAGGGGAATATACACCATTGTAGGTAGGATTCATCGCAAAGTAACATTCAAGTAGTGATGTGAAGGACTGCTCTAGTGTAGGCGGTAACTAAAGTACTGAAAGATAACACTTTGATTAAATGAACGCGAACACTGAAAATTCGGAGAAACGCTAAAAAAGGGGATCTAAACTGTTTTCAACGTATTTTAAATGAAATTTCATCGCTTTCGCAAACAGTTTTAGGAATGTGGTTATAATAATTACCCACGTATTGCGAAAAATCATTTTTTAATATTTTGAAAAGCTTTAAAAAATGATTTTTATTGTATCTATGTGTTTCGAGTCTGTACATTTATTTGTGCTTATATATATACATATATATATATATATATTTAAATATTTATATATATATATATATATATATATATGTATATATATTTGCTTTGAAAACATTGTAAAACCTGATATTATGTACGAATAATTAACAGTTCCAGAATGAGATAAATGTATAACTCGTGGGAGTGCAACATCGTTGTATGTCTTGTTTGGAAAAATAACGAAAAGAAAATTTTTACTCATTTTTAGGAGGTTATCGTAGAACCAAATTACAATACAAGTGCTTTGATTAATTTATTTACAACAAAAAATCATTATAAATTCATTACAAACTTATCTATAAGAATTCAGGGCGGTACCGGATATTAACTGAATCGATTAAGCTGTCATTTTATACTGTTCATATTTATGTCAGACATTTTTCTTATAATTTGTTTTCCACATAAAAGGGTTTATTTCATAAAAGTTGATCGAAAACAATACACAATCACCAACAGCACATATGTCAGCTATTTAAAAGTAAATATTTATCAGTGATATGCATTCCTCTATGACCAAAAATAGGCTGTGCATAGTTTTCACGAGTTCTGGTTAGAATTCAATTTATCATAACAAGAAATATACTCAAGCTTCAGTTAGTTGTTTGATTTCAGTTTCCCGCTTGTTGTACTTTTTATTTAAATTCAGAATGTTCTTAGAATTGATCGTAAACTGACTCCTGTCTTAAAATACAGCTATTATTTCACTCTTGAAATTGTTTCCTTTTGTATCGCTTTGTATGTACTGTATAATATTTTGTAATTTTATCTGATGATTTACCTGACAAGCATAATATGTTAAGAATGTATAAGAATATATATATATATATAACATGTTAAGAATCTGTAAATAGAATACGTATATGAATACAATATGTATGCAAATAGAATATGTTCAGAATATGAAAGGACCACTATTGTAGGTAGACCGGTGAATGAAATTAGTAAATTATTATTTATAAATAAAATGAATTGGAAACACTTTGTTTAAACCACCATTTAATATATAAATATTAAAATGTTTAGGAAGCGAACCTTCCCTCATCAAGTGATGAAAGTAGGTAAGTAATTAATAAAAAAATAAAAATAATAGTAATGATCTAATATTATTGAAAATATAGCTATTAATGTTAACATAAACTTAACATATGTCTATTAAAAAAAAATGATTAATAATAATATAATAATGATATCACAAAGTGATTTTACATTTATCGAAATTATTTATAAAAAATGTTTATTTAGTACCTGAAGCGCACTTGAAGTGAAATAACACAAAACTGAGTTAAATAAATGTCACATTATTAATATTATACTATCGTATTGGGCTGATTGTTGCGGCGAACTAAATAACTGAGCAAGCAAATTTCTTAAATAATTCTAAATAATATAATTTTTTTTGTAGTGGGTTCTGGTGTATTGGCCTTTTTGAACTGCCCCCCACTTACTATAAGGAACTCCAGTGAAAACTATAACGGATATAAAAATAAATATTCACATACCATAGATCAGCAAATGCCCATTCTGAATATATAACTTTTATTACATATAATTTTACGAAGAATTTATAAATCGTTATTTAAAGGTGAATGAAAATCGTCTCATCGAAACACCTTTAATGTTGGTACCATTGCATTTGGAACATCTGACGTCACGTGCGCATTCTGTTTTTGGATTAGTATTGAAATTTTTATGTTTCAAATTTATTTTGTATTTTTAATATGTATTTTTTTAGTTATGGCGTAATTTAAACTTAATTTGGGTGACTGTTGGTGATTTTTGTTCAATATATAAAACAAACTGTTATTAGAGTATTCGTGAGCAAACCAATTATCAATACGGATATTATGATAATTTTTATGCTCAATATTATTATTATTCTTTAAGTTGAAGTTTCTAAAAAAGTACATTATTTTCTTACTTACAATTAGTTATGGTTTACTATGAACAGAATATAATATTATGTACGGCAAAGCTCGTCCTCGTTTTGACAATTGACATAGATTTGGAATGTTTTGGCGTGCTTTAAAAAATTCAAACTTTGACAAATATTTTAACTATGAAAAATAACTTTAGAAAAAAAAACGAATTATATTAGTATTTAAGTTTGAACGTCATTATTGATAAAATAAAAAAAGGAATGTAGTTCCTTTTTGTCTGTAATTTTGTAAGAAAAAAACTGAAAGAACCATCATATGTCTATGAAATATCATACTTAAGCTCAACTTAAGTACATCAACTAAGTAGATACTCGGATCGTAAGTACAACTTAAGTAGGCACTAAGTAACGAACTGTACATGGAATAAGAAACTAATTAAAATGGTTCTCTTCTAAGCCGTCGCGAGGTAGGACATAGAAAAAAAAACGAAAAACCACATTATGAACTTACTACCTATGCCGCCGCTTCGCAGCAATTGTAGACAGATAAGATAAATCACCACACAACTCTGTCTCAGAACACACTCCTTATTTTATTCACATTCATATATCGTCTCATACACACTGTTCTGTTATTCTTTTAAACAAATATGATGGTTACCTTGTTTGTATAAACTAACTAACTAACTAACCATCAGGGGTTTTTTCCCGTTCCCCAACCCGTTTCCCCGCAGGGGTAGGCAGAGAGGATGGACCGCCAAACAACTCGATCTTGGCATACACTTCTTGCTTCATTCACATTCATACAACGCCTCATACATTCTCTTCTGTTATTCCGACTTCTGACATGGCCCGACTCGAGTATTTGATTCACTTGATCGTGCCATGTCTTCCTCGGGCGTCCGCGGCTTCTTCTTCCATTCACATTCGCGTCATATATTCTCCTTACACTCCTCTCTTCGTTCATTCGCTCTACATGCCCAAACCATCTAAGCGTCCCTTTCTTAATCTTGCTCACTACGCTTACATCAGCCTTGCATTCTTTACGAATCTCAATATTTTTCATACGATCATACATGGTTTACCACACATTCGTCTCAGAGATCTCATTTCTACAGCATTCAGTCTACTTTCATCCTTCCTCTGCCAGTTCCATGTCTCACTGCCATACATCAGAGTTGGTATCAGCACTCCATTGTGGACTGCTAGCTTCGCTTCTTTGGACAACTTTTTGTTTGCGCCAACCGCGTTCAGTCCTCCGTTAATGGAGTTTCTGCATTCACCCTTCTTTCAATATCCCTATCAGTCTTTCCATCTCTCGTAAACATACTTCCCAAATACACAAACTCATTGACCTGCTCCAAGTATTCATCATTCACAACTATATTGCATACTGTTTTCGTACTCTCTCTTTCAAACACAATGACTTTGGACTTATTTACATTCATCATTAGCTCATTCTTCATACATACTTCGTTCATCTAGATACGAGGGACTGTAGATCTTCCATACTGTTAGCAATCAGCACCGCATCATCAGCATATAACAGACAACATACTTGCAGACTACTCATTTCGCGCCCAGGCCCACCTCTTTCAATTCTTGCATACAATTATCCATGTATAGATTGAATAACCACGGTGACATTACGCAGCCTTGCTTAACACCTTTTGTGATGTCAAACCACCCCGTAAAATCACCGTTTGCCCTAACACATGCAACGCTTCCTTCGTACAGCGATGCGATTGCCTGTATAAGATTTGTATTCACACCATATTTAGACAACACCTTCCATAACTTTTTTCTGTCAACTCTGTCGTATGCTTTTTGTAGATCTACAAAAGCACAGAAAAGTTTCTGTTTTTTTGCCAGAAACTTCTCTGTGAGCATACGCAACGAGAAAATCTGATCCATGCACCCCCTTCCACTCATAAATGCGCCTTGCACATCCCATATTTTATCCTTTGTTTTCATTTGTACCCTTTCAATCAATATCCTACCATACAGCTTACCAACTGAACTTAGCAGGCTAATAGCCCTGTGATTTCCACATTCCATGCGTGACCCTTTACCTTTGTATAGAGGTATGATCACAGCCCTTCTCCAATCTAATGGGGTGTAACCCTCCTCTAGACAGTGGTTAAAAAGTTTGCATAACCATGTGAGAATTATACGGCTATTTCCTTTAAAGTATTCAGCAGCAATATTATCGAAACCAACAGCCTTACCATTCTTCATACATCTAATTGATCTTTTAATTTCATCCATGCTAATTTTGGGAACATTCACTCCATCGTCATTCATACCTGACTCGCCACTGGAATCTCTATCACTCGGATTGCTTTCGAAGACCTCTTCAAAGTATTTCATCCATCTCTCTTTTATTTCTTTCTCATTCGTCAACATTATCTTCTTGATATCTGCTGTATTATGCTATTTTGCTCTTTGTTGTTTTGTATTTTAAACAAATATGATGGTCTCCTTGATATCTGCTGTATTATGCTATTTTGCTCTTTGTTGTTTTGTCTTTTAAACAAATATGATGATCACCTTGTTTGTATATCTTCTTGATATCTGCTGTATTATGCTATTTTGCTCTTTGTTGTTTTGTATTTTAAACAAATATGATGGTCTCCTTGATATCTGCTGTATTATGCTATTTTGCTCTTTGTTGTTTTGTATTTTAAACACATATGATGGTCTCCTTGATATCTGCTGTATTATGCTATTTTGCTCTTTCTTGTTTTGTCTTTTTAACAAATATGATGGTCTCCTTAATATCTGTTGTTTTATGCTATTTTGCTCTTTCTTCTGTTGTCTTTTAAACAAATATGATGGTCTCCTTGATATCTGCTGTATAATGCTATTTTGCTCTTTCTTGTTTTGTCTTTTGAAAAAAATATGATAGTCTCCTTGATATCTGCTGTATTATGCTATTTTGCTCTTTATTAATTTATCTTCCAAACAAACATGATGGTCTCCTTGATATCTGCTGTATTATGCTATTTTGCTCTTACATGTTTTGTCTTTTAAACAAATATGATGGTCTCCTTGATATCTGCTGTATTAGGCTATTTCGCTCTTACTTGTTTTATTTTTTAAACAAATATGATGGTCTCCTTGATAGCTGCTGTATTGTTCTAATTTTCTCTTTCTTGTTTTGTCTTTTAAACATATATGATGGTCTTCTTATTTGTATATCTTCTTGATATCTTTTGTATGATGCTATTTTGCTCTTTTTTGTTTTGTATTTTAAACAAATAAGATGGTATTTTTGTTTGTGTATCCCCTTGATATCTGCGGATATCGTTAAAATCATTTTAGTTCTACTATTATATTAGGAGTTTATTCTCACTGTTATAAAACTGTAGGACTATTTTTGTATTTCTCAACTTGTGTGATACTTGCTGATATCAAGATATTTTTATAATATTATATAATTGCTATTATGTAATTAGAGTCACAACAACGAAACTATTCCATATTTTTCTTATTAATTTTATTTTTCAACTTGTGTACATTGATAAAAACGTGCTGTACTTATATTGTTGTATTATTGTGCTTAAAAATGTATGATTATTTTTATTTATTGTTGTATTGTACATACATAGACCATCATATTTGTTTAAAAGACAAAACAAGTAAGAGCAAAATAGCCCAATACAGCAGATATCAAGGAGACCATCATATTTGTTTAAAAGACAAAACAAGTAAGAGCAAAATAGCATAATACAGCATATATAAAGAAGATATACAAACAAGGTGACCATCATATTTGTTTAAAAGACAAAACAAGTAAGAGCAAAATAGCATAATACAGCAGATATCAGGGAGACTATCATATTTGCTTAAAAGACAAAACAAGAAAGAGGAAAATAGCATCATACTGCAGATATCAAGGAGACCATCATATATGTTTAAAAGACAAAACAAGTAAGAGCAAAATAGCATCATACAGCAGATATTAAGGAGACCATCATATATGTTTAAAAGACAAAACAAGAAAGAGCAAAATAGCATAATACAGCAGATATCAAGAAGATATACAAACAAGGTGATCATCATATTTGTTTAAAAGACAAAACAAGTAAGAGCAAAATAGCATAATACAGCAGATATCAGGGAGACTATCATATTTGCTTAAAAGACAAAACAAGAAAGAGGTAAATAGCATCATACTGCAGATATCAAGGAGACCATCATATTTGTTTAAAAGACAAAACAAGTAAGAGAAAAATAGCATAATACAGCAGAAATCAAGGAGACCATCATATTTGTTTAAAAGACAAAACAAGAACGAGCAAAATAGTATAATACAGCAGATATCAAGAAGATATACAAACAAGGTGACCATCATATTTGTTTAAAAGACAACGTAAGAAAGATCAAAATACCATTAATACAGTTGATATCAAGGAGATATAAAGGCATGGGTTTATTTTTCGAAAGTACATAGACACGTACTACGTGCTTAATAATTCAGGCACACTTTTTTCTCTCCACCTGTATAATTCATTACTTAGAGCATCCACTGTAATTATCAAAGGCTGGAAAGTGCTAACACCTGTAATCATTAACATTAATTATTCTTATTTCCACTTTGATCTCGGCGCGGCAAGTCAGGCTGTTCAGAGCTAGTCTTTATGCAATCAATTTTCATTAGGTAAATGTTTCCCGCACCCATTTACTACCTACTCCTGAAGGTGTCTAATTCAATTGAAGCAACAATCTTGTGTTTTCATCAGCCCGCCTTGTTTGGTTCCCAGTAAACGTGATTATGTATAATTCACTGACTTATAAATAGGTAATAAACGCTGACAGAAAAGCCATTGAAAATTTAGTTTCTTGAATAACACCTGAAAACCGATTCATGTAAAATGCTCATCACGTACTCGTATGTTGGATTTTAGGTAAACTACATCTCGTGATTTCTTACATATTACTGCTTTTATTAATTGGCGTATCAGTTTAGTACAGATAATATTCAAGATATTTTATCGTTAACTAGCTGAAGTACCCGGCGTTGATCGGGGCTATGAATGGTTTAAACAAAAGTTTTGAGGTTATGATGTGTTGCCCTTACTTCTACTCCCACTCCTACCCCTATGTATACCCCAACCCCAACCCACCTATTCCCACCACTACACCCTGCTTTTAGGGATAGGAAAGGGGGAAGAGGGTGGTATTTTGAAATCTCATGTAGACAGTGATCTTCCTCTTATTTCGAAAGTCAAGTATGGGAAATTTCATCATTGTCGGAATAAAGCTGTAGATTTGTCCTATGCAATATAAACACACATCGCCCGCCCGGAACATTCTTTAATAATAGAACTATAAAGCGGTCCAGTAGTTTTTAGTCTGTAGTAGATACACCTACGAGGATTGTCATATATATATATATATATATATATATATGTAAATAGAACGATAGATAGAAGAAGACAGATTACATACATTGAACAATGCAGCTCCACTAACTCCTCCCCTTTAACTTATAATCGCAGTATAAATACTACGTAAGTTCGGAATAGTTAATAACTTGACTTATTACCACGGCGTATTTATGATTAAAACTGCCTTAGACCGGGCTTAAGGCCGACTGAACTATCCTATATACGAATCTACGCGTTATAATCTAATAAGTAAGATGAATATAAAATATGTTTTTCAAGGACACCAATTAATTTTCATACATTTTTAAACTGTCCCTTTTTTTCAATTCTGTAATCGAATGCCTAGTTCTATGTACATTTCTCATCTACATATTTTCAGGCAGATTAAAGCTATGATACCCGAAAATTGAATTAAGAGCTCCAGGAATTTTGAACAATTCAAATGAATTTTATTTAATTTTCATACCATGCAAATTTAATCGGCTTTGTGCGTAATCGATTGTAATTTTTATTGGAAGAACTCAATTTAATTTTTTGATACAAAATTTGAAGTAAATCAAGTTTAACAATGTTGTGTTTCAAGTTCTGCAAGTATTTTAGTATTTAATGTTACCTAACCACAGTTTGAAAATGGCTTTGAACGCCGAAACAGCTGTAACAATAATTAAAAACTGAAATACTTTCAGAACTTAATAATAGCATTATCAAATTTGGTTTTCTTCAAATTTTATTTAAGCAGAGCTTAGGGTTTGAAAATATCGCCAGTAGTACAAATATGTGTTATTTATAAACGAAAATTTTGAGCTGAAAACAATTTTATTAACCGAAAGTAATTTGTTTAAAAAAATATATGAAATTTAATAATGTTATTATTAAGTTCTGCGAGTATTTTTAGTTTTTATTATTGTGACAGCTGTTTCGCCATTAAAAGCCATTTTCAAACCGTGGTTAGGTAACCCTAAATACTATTGTAAAATGCTTGCAGAACTTTAAAAAATAACCAAGTTAAGCTTGATTTACAGTTTGAAAATGGCCTTAAACTAGCTTAATAATAACATTATTTAATTTGATTTAAATTAAAAAAAAAAAAATAAAAGAATGGTGTTCTACGAATTAAACACAAAAAAATTTAAGAAAGTAATTTTAGTATTTTTTGTATGATTTGTTGCCAATTTCGTGAACGATATCAGTATAAAATCTCACAATTAATATTGCTTCCTGCATTAAAAAACCCTTCACACGACTTGCTTATATCAGAATATTGCCCAAGTAGTCAGAACATCAACACATTTGAGACAAGAGCGCAACTCGAAATTACTGAAATCATTAATTTGTACTATTTAAGTGTAACTACGATACGATATGATACGATTGCACCACCCCAGCCAGTAGTATCGACTCCTGTCCCGCTGCGATGAGTACAACAAGGGGAATTTATTTGTTAGAACTTGGAAAACTTGGTCTGCGGATGGGAAGGAAGTTGAAATTTAATCGCCCAGTATACATAGTAACCTAATAAGCCAATATTGAATTTTGAGATGGGAAGGAATCGTTATCGTTTCTCTTTCCCCGCTTCCTTTTGCTTCCAGCTTCTTCTCACTTCCAGCTACTCGGTTATTGCTTCCCGCTTATTCATTTTATTTTTGGTTGTTGCTTCGCGCTCTTTCATATCCATTGCTTCATGCTTTTCAGTCGCGGTGTGTGTCTTTCATCCTGTTTCCTGGTTCCTACATAGCGTTTATTGGTTTTTGATTTCCGCTTCCACTTGTTTACTATTGGCTTAGCGCTTCGTGCATCCCGCGGCTTCTTGGCTCCCCTTGCCTCTTCTCTCTGCTCTCTGTTTCCTATTCCCGCTGCCTCTTCTTACCTGCTTCTTTTGGACTACTGTGACTAGGTCCCCTCCCCGTCATGTGTCCGAAGTATTTTATTTCCATTTGAGTTTTCATTGGTTTTGTTTTAGCTTAAGTCTTCCCAATTTTTTTTCCATGTGTTCATTTACTTTTTATTACCTGTTAAGGTAGTGTATGTATTACTTAATTACTTATTCGTGGCTGGTATGTGAGTTCTGCCTTCTCTGATATATATTCAGATCTTAATCTCGATTCAGACTTATTTTTTCCGTATCTCTTTCTAGTATTTTTCATAATAATATTACTCAGTCAACCATCACAGTATCACCTCCGTAAAATAGATAAATAAATAAAAATTTAAACACCTTACCTATTGTACTTGAAATGTTTATTTTAAATGTTAAGTTATAGTAGAGTCGTTTAAATAGAAATCGTCCTACCAATATCAGTCCACGCGATTCCTAAAATTTCGTCACTTTGGTTGGACAGGGTTCTAACTTCACATTACCTAGTTTTGAGATATGAGGTGTCAAAGTTTGCAAAGACGATTTCTCATAATCTATTTAACATTGAATTATGAGATTCAATTTTCGGTGAAGTATTTTAATTTAACATATTCTAAAGATAAAATTAAATATGATATATAATTACCATTTTAGAACATACCAATAATTACATAATAATTCATTTCATAAGGTTCTAACTACATTTGGAACACTGTTCAACAAGTTTGTCTTGTTTTTATGGTAGAAATACGAATAATTAGATCAAAATAACATAGAATATTTTTTAATAACATCTAATTTTTATGGTTTAAATTGTAGAAAAACATAAGAAATGGAATTTTACGTACAGTTCAAATGATTTTTTTTCCAGGATTGTATAAACATCAAAGATAAGATTATAATAATAAATATTTTAAAAGGGCAGTGTATTACTCATTATCTTGGAGTGACCTTTTATTAAAAAAAAAAACTGAAAAAAAAACTGATAAATACTGTTATGCACATATCGACCCCTTAGAATAACAAGGTTCCATATGACACAGCAATGTCATGCGATAATGTGCTCTAAAGAAGGTATCTTTAAGACTCATTATCGCATAATATTGCTGTGTCAGATGGAACCTTGTTATTCCAAGGGGTCGATATTATAAAATATTTTATAGTGGGGCACTCCTGTATTCAAGAGATTCATAGTAACATACGAAAGAGTCTCTGTAGACATGAGATTTTTCCTCGCTTGGTGAGGGTTTTGAAAATCAACCGTACAGAATCCTACAGATAAACCAACCCGATTTTAAAGACTAGTAAAAACAAAATCTGAAATATTTCTGCTGGCTTTCCGATCACATACAAGATCAGGTCATGGGACAAAGAGTCGGATTTTCTTTAAAAGAAAGCAGATATTAGATGCTGAACATTGCTCGAACAGTAGAGCTTTGAACTGGGTAGGTAGTTACCATAGACCTCTATCACACCTCTCAATAATCCCATTTATCCAGCTTTAAACCTAAACCACAAAGGTGTTTGACTGAAAATATTATACTAAGATCATGTTTTCATTACTAACGGCCGTTCTTCCCATCTTTTCGAATGATCAATCTAAGTCACCGATCAGCCAAGGGTTTTGTTTAGTATTGGCTCTGTTTACCTGTTTCCAAGCTTTTTTCATTCTAAATTGTCTACGAGGGTGTCTGCTCACTATAAAATAGTATCCACCCACTTTCATACATGATCAAATAGTAACCGCCCACTTTTAAGACAATGACATTAAAGTAAAAACGTTCAATGTAAAATTAACATAGATCAGTTAGTATTATATTTATTACGAAAAGATATAATTTGTTTTAAAAACTAACCGATAAACTCACATTATATACTTCACAAACGCGTGTGTTAAAAACATGTGGAAAATAAAGTCTTAGCTTGACTTTTAATAATAACGCGAAACACAATGTTTCCTGGATTTGACATTTGACGTTTCTCGATAAGTGAAAAAACAAGACAAAACGTAGCTTATAATTACTAAAATAAGCTGGGTTCTCATCAGCTCTATTTAAAACATACAATATGTTTTGACATTCGAAAATGGAAATACATATTTGTCATTCATAATTGAATCTCGTAAAAAAGATCGTAAACTAATAATGACATTTGACATTTTGGTGACATTTGTTCACTCTGTTAATACTTTTTATAACTAGTTTTCTGCTGAGAAGAACTTTAATCCACAAAAATTGATATCCTAAATTGATCGTAAATTTGATCGAGAATTTCGTTGGGAAGAGCGTAATTGTGCATTTGAACGGTGTTGAGGCAACATTCCGGTTTAACCATTGCTCAATAGGGTTGGAAAGAACGGCCGTAAGAAACATAAATTATTCTCGAATTTATTGCTAAAATTTTATACTTCACTCTCACAATATCTTAATTTGCGTTTGACGAAAAAAAAGGCAAAATTTCTGGAACTTTATTGAGCTAATTATGAATTATCTTTATGGAGATTCATCTTTTTAAATATCCATTTTGAATGACGAACGATCCCCTTCATTAGGCAGAAAGAGCTTTTCAGCTGTTTCCAGCTAATTTTCATCTTGCCGGCTTTGTGCTTGCGGCGGCGAGGTTTCTTTGCGTACGGCTAAAGGGCTTAGCTTAAATTTTAATTAAGAAGCCTTTTCACAGCCCTCCTCATATGAGTTAATAGCTAACTGTCGCTGGTGGGATTATGGCGGCTCGGAGCAAAGTTCGCCGCTTTGGGGGTAATGAATAGCCATGGCGGGATATTGCAACCGGCTTTAGGCGCTACCTACAGTAGTATTCTACTTCTGCTCTACCCGTGCTATGGCTGACGCGCGAAACGAGGACGTTGTATTAGTGGAAGCTGCGCACATATTGAGAAAAAAACAACCATCATAAGTGAATTGTACAAAACAGATTACAGATTTGTATATATTCATATTATTTGAAGTACTTGGGACGATGGAAAATGTTTGTAGGTAACTAACAATGCTACACAGCGACTTCTCACATGTCAACGTGATTTCAATAGCACAAAAAATATTTTATTTTTATCCAAGATAATTCCTTTTTTAAAGATGCGACCAATGCTAATGACCCATAAAAAAATAAATTAATTAACTGATAAACAGATATTTTAAGTAAACCACTATTTAATAAATAAACATCAACATTTTTCGAAACCAAAATTTCCTTCGTCAGGATTCAAGGCAAAATAAAAAATAATGACATTAGCATAGACAAATTATTAGATGAGGTAAGAAATTAACTAAATAAATATAATAATATCCTTACTTGACGAAATAATTTATTTATTTAGTTATTTATCACAAAAATACAACATTCATCTTATTATAGTATCAATATGTTAAAGTTCTTATTTTCTACTCTTCATAAGTTGAGCTACAGTGCCTCGTAGTTATGGGAGGAGTTAATTAACATTAATAATTTAAAAAAAATTGAAAAACAATGCATAGTAAATAATATTAAATAACTACAAATGTAATTTAACAAATACAATTTTGGGATATTAATAAATATAATCAAATAGTATTTTTTATGTTAGATAGTATTCATTAAGGGCACAATATATCATCATCAAAGTTCGGGAAGTTAATTTGCTGATTTAGTAAATTGAATAATACATAATACTAGCTTGGCGCTCCCGTAGCTGCCGGCAGCTTTTTATAATCGCTCCAGTTTATCTGTTAAATATTGGGAAGTTCGTAATTTTTCCGGTGTAAATATAGCGTAAAATAACTGCAATAATTTATAGGTTACATTTATAAAAATCACATATTTTTAGTGTTGCCGTTTCGGGCTTAAATCAAGTTTATAATAAAAAATCAAATAAAAACCCAAATATTTTAAGTTCAAATCTGTCACGTTGTTCTAAATTAACCCAAAAGCATCGGTCGGTCGAAGGCGTTCGCTACATGTGCTTGTTAAAAGACCTTTGCCTGTTAAAAACCTAGTAAAGTGTCCAAAGTGAATGAATGATTTACATTGTTATTCTTTGAACTATGGTGATTGTAAACAATATCGTATACGACCGGGCTACACAACTCAAACTTAGTGGAGAATTTGTTATTTTGGACCCTTTAATAGCTGCAAAGATATTGTTGTATAACCTTAAACGTTGTATCACAACTGCAACCCGCAAAATTAGATTTTGTGGCTGCCGAGAAAGGCGCAATAGGAAAAGACATTTGACGAGCAGATCCGGTGCATCGACAAGGACACCACCGACTGGGGCGAGAAATGGACGACACGCTGATGTGCGCTTTCCAGATCCTGAAACCGGCCGACAAGCGCCACCTGGCGTACGGGCAGACCAACACCAAGCGTCCCGTCAAGCCGCCCAGGGGCGTCACCAACAAAGACAAAGAAGATTGGAGGGCCCTATGGACCAGTCCCCCCGACCCCGTCCTCACCCGCCGCCCAACTTCACATATCTCCTATCATTTGTATTAGCGTTTTGCAATATATCGTAAGGAATAAATACAGTTAGCTTCGTCTTTTTTTTCAATTTAACATGTATGAAAACTTAGACCAAGCCGTATTTAGTTTTGATAATTTAACTGCATCTCTTTATATGGTCTATAAATAATATGTAATGATTGCCTGTCCAAAAAAAAATGTCATAGATGTAATATAGGAATAATGTAAGAATAGGAAGTAAGATTTGTACAGCGCCCTTGAGGCTATAAAAATCATCCGATTATTATTATTATTATGTAATGTCTTTGTACATACTACGTTCGCAAACACGGTGCAAATTACGTAAAAGTAAAACTATTACGAAATTGACCGATTAGCTTTTTCAATAAATTGGACATGCGAAAAACGGATCCTACCTTTTTGATACGGTATGCCTACCTGGTTTTCATGGAAATTAGATATAATAATAGCCTAGATTATTATCTGAAATTCTACATTGTTCGTTGCGTAATATTAACGGTGTTTGAGAATTGTATATAGATTAGAGGGATTTTTAATTTTGTTTCTGCTGCTTGAAATAAAATAGGACATTATGCACCTACCTGAAATTTGCGGAATTATGAAGCATTAGTTTATTTTATATTTTTAATGTACGAGGTGTGTTCAAAAGAAAAGGTGAATTTTGAATTTTTTGAAGTATTTATTTATTCATCAATATCCATTTTCTCCCCTTCAAAGTAATCCCCCTCAGATATAATGCACTTATGCCAGCGCTTCTTCCAATCCTCGAAGCACTTCTGGAATGCGCTTTTCGGTATGGCCATCAGCTCGTTCTTCGATTCTGACTTTATCTCAACAATTGTTGCAAAACGCTTTCCTTTCATTGGTCTCTTGAGTTTCGGGAATAGGAAAAAGTCGCAAGGAGCGAAATCTGGTGAATACGGTTGTTGAGGCATGATTACGGTGTTGTGTTTGGCCAAATAATCACGAACAAGCATG
Source organism: Halesus radiatus (assembly GCA_022606495.2). Lineage (NCBI taxonomy): Eukaryota > Metazoa > Arthropoda > Insecta > Trichoptera > Limnephilidae > Halesus > Halesus radiatus. Next base: position 45,452 of record JAHDVE020002738.1, read on the forward strand.
GATGTGTGAGCTGGTGCAATATCGTGATGCAAAATCCGTGATTTGTTTTTCCACAATTACGATCGTTTGAGCCGTATTGCTTCACGCAAACGTTGCATAACTTCCTCGTAGTATTCCTGATTAACCGTACGACCTGTTTGCAAGAACTCATGATGCACCACGCCATTGTAATCGAAGAAAACAGTGAGCAAAACCTTCACATTTGATCGAACTTGTCATGCTTTTTTCGGTCTTGACTCTCCTGGCCGCTTCAATTGGGTTGATTGGGCCTTGGTTTCGACGTCATAACGGTGTATTCACGTTTCATTACCAGTTATGACCCTTTTGAGCAAATCTGGATCGTCGTTGATATCATTCAACAACTCATAAGCGATTCTAATGCGACATTGCTTTTGCTCAAAATTTAGCAATTTCGGAACAAACTTCGCCTGCCACACGCTTCATGCCCAAAACATCCGAGAAAATTGCATGGCATGAGCCGATTGATATGCCAACATCCTCTGAAACTTCCCTCATATTGATTCGACGATTTTACAAAACCATTTTCTTCACTGTTTCGATGTTTTCTTCGTTTGTTGACGTGGTTGCAACTCCAGGACGCTCATCGTCATTAGAGCACTAATTAGAGCATTGGAGCACTCTATTCCATTTTTAACGCAAAATTTAATGTACATTCTTTGATCCAAGTAAAAAATCGAAGAACACACAAAAACGTGACTAACCTTTCTGGTTGTCAAAAACAAACCACTAATCCAAAATGGCTGATAATGCTATCTTATGATAAACATATGTGTACCAACATTAAAAAAAATCGAAAATCGAATGTAGACAGCCCGCGAAATTTCAAAATTCACCCTTTCTTTTGAACACACCTCGTATGTACCGCACAAGAGTCCCAACTGCTTCCAAACGTCTGGAGCCAGTGAGACTATGGAATCCCCAATGTTGTAAGTCTAAGTTAGTGGAGAGGTGAAGGAGATGGAAAAGAAGATGGTGAGGAAGCACCGGGCTATTCAGATCTAGTCACTAAACATGGCTAAAACCGTTTGAAGCAACGTTTCGATTCTGAATGGTGGTAATTTACCAGGGTAATACTGAAAGTACTCTGGAACGTGACACAAATATACGGTATTGTTTTTAAAGAATAAATTGTGATTTAACAAAAATTAATCAAATAAAAGTTACTTGCGCACGCCGGGTTTGAACCCGCGACCTGCATATTTGTAGCCGAGGAATATAACAACGGAGTCCGTCAATTTATTTATTAATATTGATGTACGAGTGTTTAATAATTTAAAATTCCATTTAAATTTTGCGCTAATAATTGAAATAACGGTTTACAAATTAGAGAGCAGAGCAATCTTGCGAATGAAATGGGCAAAGCCATCGGCGCTGAAGAGTTCAGAGCAGGAACAGAATCGAGAGTAGTGGCGGTTAAAACAAATTAAATGTTCGTGTTATTTTTCGGAACGGAATGTGGGTTGTATAATTCTCGACTCTTTCGTCATTAAAATAACACTTATGAAAGCTGATGAATATGAATACAACATGATTCCTACGCTCAAGGGGTACGTTCGAGGTATGCCGGTACATCAAACTCACTGTTTTATGAGTCGGGTTGGGTATAATTTCGGATCGTAATATGAAACCCGGTTGATTCTCACGCAGTTTGAATGGAATTGATGGTACGCTTAATGACATAATATATATATGCTGAGCAAACAACGAAAAGTCACGATCCCTGTACTGTGGCAGACTAAAACTGAAGTCCTTTGCACTGACACACACTCAAATATGTTTTATATATGTGGAACGAAATTTACTTTATAAATGAATTAAAAATTACTTTGTACTCACCACCTTATTAATATATACATATCAACATGTTTCAAAAGCGTTGCCTTCCTCATCAGGAATATATAGAATACTAAAAATTAATAATGTCAAGTATAGACAAATGATAAACATAGAACACAATAATGTAAGAATGGACAAATTATAAACATAAACAGAAATTGATAAAAGTTGGTAAGTAATTAATCAAAAATGTTAATAAAAAAATATAAAACATCAAATGCCAAATTTATATTATAAATTAATAAATAAATAATAATAATTATTAATATTAATATGAGAATAAATTCAAGAGACAGCATTATTAATTATATTTAATTTATTATTAAAGATTAATAAAATTTACTTCAATTAACCATGATTTTGACTTGGCACTTTTCGTTGTATGCTTATGTATGAATACAAATACACTTTTTAATATTTCTTCAGATGTCCTTAAAGATACACCATGAGGTCCTGGGTTCGAATCCCAGCTGTTACCGTTATCTTTTTCTTTTCTGAATATTTTCGGTGATTTCAAATATTAATGAAATGGACATTTCATTAATATAACAAGCTGCAATGAATTGCGTTCTTCTAAAAAAATCTAGAAAAAAGCTTTTACCCTGTCATGATTTCAGAACTCAGCTTTTGTGAGTTTTTTGCTGAGGACGCATATGTAGATTTACCACGCGGAGTAGGTACTATCAAAAACCGAATTAACGCAGCGGAACCTCGTAGAATAAATACAAGTGTGAACAGTAATTTGAATGCTACGTTCAGTAATTTATATTGAGAATGTAACAGGGAGTTTCGTGTAAGGCAATCATACCGTATTCAGTATTTGGTATTCCCGCACCATCACATGATTCTCCCTCTGTTTGCATATTACATATTTGGAATAATGGCTCTCCGGAGAAATTATTTATTTAATATTACAGTCGAGGTCCAACACAATACAGAAGTGTAGACGAAATGAAGCCTGCATTAATTAAACGTTGTGTAGTTTGAGTTACCTGTTATCAACGATATTAAATCAACCAGATTGGCTTAAGCGGAAAATTTGCTGGTTTTGTACATCTCTCAAAAAATTGTATTTTTACTCTATTGTACGGAACGACACGTACGATA
>JAHDVE020002739.1:0-59653 GCA_022606495.2 Halesus radiatus
ACCTTGAGCTAAATCTAAGCTGGTAAAATAAGTTTGTCCTGCCAACTTACATACTTTGTCATCAATATGCGGCAATGGAAATATCTCTTTAATAGTTATTGCATTAAGAGCTCGATAGTTTACACACATCCTAAAATCACCATCCTTTTTCCGCACAAGAATCACCGGACTAGCATAATCTGAATCCGACTCTCGAATTATACCACTAGCCAACAGATCATCAATCTTTTCTTGTACTACCTTACGTTCTGCAAAGGCCAGCCTATATGGCTTGTAATGGACCGGTTGATCAGTAGTGGTCTTAATAGACATCTCTCCCAAAGTGGTGCAACCTAGATCAGTGGTGGAGTTAGCAAAACAGGATTCAAACTCACGAAGCACCTGTAGTAGGTCCCGCTTCGCTTATGTCTCCCATCTGCAGATCAGATGTTTCCAATAAACAAACAAGGTTGTCACTTACTTCTCCTCTGTTGTGGATCTGACTTACTGGAGCTGCAGTACTCCGTACAGCCCGAGTGATCAGCTCACCCTCCTTCCACCTCAAGGCTTCCCGCCCGAGGTTGTGAACTGTCATCACAGCCTCTCCAGCACCCAAGAGCGCAGCTGGCAGCATGAAGGTGGTTGCTCCCAGTTCGAAACAGCGCGGGGCCGTAGAGTAGCTTTCTCCCTGCACTGCCTCTGGGATGCTCACCTTAACAGCTTCAGCCATCGAAGGTGGAATCAACACGTCTCTAGCACATAAAACCTGGAATGACTTGTCACCAATTATTGCAAGATCAATAGTTTGTACAGGGTTAACTTCCACATCATTTCTAAAAATTGCCTGTCCATCATTTACAGTAAGGGTTATTCCAATCTGTGAAATAAAGGGCTGTCCGATTAACAGATCAATGCTGCCCACAAAACAGTCTGAAACAAGTGCTGAGGTGACCAGACTCAAACCGTCCACCTCAAAAATGAACTCTACCACATCTTGTGCCATCACCGAACCACCTGTAAAGCCTTTCAAAATTGCTCCAGAATGTTCCAATGTCAAATTTAACTGTCTGGAGGCTTTCCCAGAGATAATGTTGGATTGACTTCCCGTGTCTATGTAAGCACGGAACGTCATCCCGTTTACCTTTACCTCCTTGTTAAATATATCAGTCCTGCCTGCCAGCCTAAGGAGGCTAACATTGGACTTCTCCTGGGGTTTGGGCCGCTTGTAATATTTGGCAGGAAGGTGTCCCGTCTTGCCACAGTGCGGGCAATCATCTGGCTTCTATGTGCAGTTGGCTGCATAATGGCCCTGCTTGCCGCACCGGAAACAGCCCTTGCCGTCTCCTTTCGCACTGTCTCTGGTCACGTCTGCGTCCCTGTTTCCCCCAGCGATGGGACCGTAATGCTGATGGGGCACGCACGGTGGCCCTATCAGGCCTGGAGCTGCCCTCTGGGGATCGGTAGTTCTCCTGGGACGCCAGAAATCCCGCATACAGCTCCTCGGGAGTGGTGCACCGGAAGCTCCTGGCATGGGGCTGAAGCTCCAGGGGTAGGCCGCGTATAACGAGGGAAATGGCAGCCTCGTCATCCAATCGGCACCTCTTGATTAGCATCCTCTTGTCATGGTAATAATGGGTCATCGTCTCACTACTCATTTTTTTACGCCGCATCAATTCTTCCATCAAATCCGCGTATTCCGTATGGCGCGGAAAGGCCCGCTCCAGGGACGACTTCCATTCCGGCCACGACATCTCGTAATTGTCCAGGTGGTCGTACCACTTACGGGCCGATCCACGCAGCCGCGTCTGCATGAAGCACGCCTTTGAATAATCGTCCCATCCATGTACCCTTCCAAGGACCTCAATCTTCTGCAACCACGATACTGCTGTGACTGTTTTGTCCTCCGGATCGAAGAACGGGATAATTTTCGCCTTCACGGTCGGGCCGCTGCTGCTCCTCGCCGATGAAGTACTCGGTCTATCTTGACGGCTGGAACCGGAACTACCATTCCTGAAGTACTTTGCCAACATGCTCTCGAGTTTGGTTTCAAGCAATCTCTCAAACACAACGCGAGAAGGCTCCATGGAGTCATCCGAATTGCTCGGGGTTGGGCTACGGCTTCGCGACATTTTAAAGCTTCGCGCCAAATATTAAAAACAAAATAGCGGCGGTGGCGTCGCCTGGATTATTTTCACGCGCGATATTAAAACAAATTGCCAAATATAAACGTCTCTACCGTATCAATATTCGCACTAAACATAAAGCGTCAATTTCGCACGTGGATGTTTACGGAACACTAAACAAAAACGTCTCTATCGCAGTTTGAATCCACGTAAACACAACACCAAAACAAAGCGTCAATTTCGCGCGAGAATGATTATACCAAAATAAACAAAAACATCGTCACTGTCGTAATCAATTTGGTACGATCACTTTGGATAAATCCCACTTCTGAATTTATAACAGTGAAATAAAAGTCTTAGGCCGTTTTAATAATTTTTGTATTCTCTCGACAACAATCAACAAGTGATCCGTATACAACGAAGTGCAAGAGGGTAGAGAGCGCGGGAAAACGGGTAGGCTCGCCAGCTACCCTTGTCGGCTGGTCCAATGTGACCACCCGCAGGATATTTCCCGTCAGTGCTCCCAATCGAGGAAGCGCGCCCGGGGTCGGTTGTGGAATACGTTTACAATTGTTTTTGCTCTAAACCAAAATTTTGACGTATGTCCATACATATTACATTTGTAACATTTCCAATTCCTTGACGGACATGACTCTGGTTGATGACTGAAAAACCACCTCTCGCACCTTTTTCCAGACTCTTGACGTGATCGAGATGAGGACTGACGACCTGACGAACTTGAACTTCTTTGACGCTGATGACTTTTTCGACTTGAACTTTGACTTTGTTGACGTGGAGTGTGACCCTTGGATGAATCTGAATTATTGCGTGATTTGTTGACTTCGAAAACTTTCAATGACTATTCTTCTCTCTGTAGAATTTGGGCTCAACTATTATTTACAGCTTCCATATTCTTGACAATATTTTCCGCTTTCTCGAAAGTCAATGAATCATCTTCAGATAATAATCTCCTTGTCATTCCTTCATTTTTTAAACTGCACACTAATTTATCTGTTAGGGCTTGATCTAAAAACGTCCCAAAATTTCCGGACATAGACAGACTTTTAATTTCCGAAATAAATTCACCAATTCCTTCGTTTGAATGTTGTTGACGGTTGTAGAAATTATACCTTTGTGCTATTATGCATTTTTTTTTACTTCAAACTTGTTTTATAGTATTGTTAAAAGTTCATTGTAGGTTAGATCCTCAATCCTTTTCGGAGACACTGTTTCCTTCAAATTTTTTTTATTTTTCGGCACCAATTATCATACAAAAATACGCAATTTCTCTTTATCTGCAATATTAATAAGTTTTAGGTAAATTTGTGCACGTTCTATAAACATTGAAAAACTTTCACAATTGGATTCATATTGTGGAACTGGTAAACTGTTAATGGACGATATATTAAAAAAATACGAATTAAAGACGAATTCACTGTTAATTCATACCGAACTACACAACAATCGATTTTATTTTGTGTTTTCGTTAATCCTCGTCGCCAATTAATATGTCTGTAGTTGGGTAATTGAATTATAGACGATTTCTTTATAAGACGTTTATTTTCAAACTTCAGACAAGTTCAAGTTATGCGATAGACAGCCCAGCCGACCAGGCCGCCACATGCTACCAACCTAAACATCGTATTTTCGTTCTCACAACTATCAACATGACGGATACATCACAGTTTTTGTTGATGTAGTCTCCATGTAGTTATTCCATATCTTATAAAGGATTCCGCCAATATGGATGTAACATACGAGGCACAGTAAGTGTACTGAATTTTTGTAGGTTACAAATTTTTTTATTGAAACAAAAAAAATTACATGGTTACCGTAGTACATATGTAAGCTATTTTTCGAAATAGTCGCCATTCCTATCAATGCAGGTGGTGAAGCGGGGTATCAACTTTTTGATGCCTTCCTTGAAGTAGTTTCCCGCCAACCCCTTCGTCCACTTCTCCACATCCTCCTTTACCTCCTCGTCGGTTGAAAACCTTTTTCCACCCGTGTGCAGCTTCAGGGAGGTAAAGAGATAATAATTTGAAGGTGCTAGGTCAGGGGAATGCGCGGGGTGGTTCAGAACATCCCATTTAAACGAGGCAAGCAGTTCCTTCGTGGCGTTGGCCGTGTGTGGTTTGGCATTGTCGTGCAGCAGGCTGACTCCCTTTGTCAGCATGCCTCTCCTCTTGTTTTGAATCGCCTTCCGCAACTTTTTTAGGGTCTCACAGTATCTTGCAGAGTTGATGGTCTCCCCTTGAGGCAGATATTCAATCAAAATTATGCCTTGACAGTACCAAAACATGGATGCCATGATTTTCTTGGCTGAAATTGTGGTTTTGAACTTTTTGGCGGAGGGTGAAGAGGTGTGACGCCACTGTTGAGACTGCTTTTTGGTTTCAGGCGTCTAGTGTATAACCCAAGTTTCTTCTCCAGTAACGATGGAGCGGAGAAATTCATCTCCATGGAGTTTGCAGCGCCTCAAAAACTCTTGTCCGGCTTCCACTCGATTCAACTTGTGTTGGTCTGTCAGCTGTTTTGGGACCCACCTCGCTGACAGTTTCTGATATCCGAGGGTTTCTGTGATGGTTTCGTGTAGTAGAGATCTGGAGATTTGCGGAAACATCGCAGAAAGTTCATCCACAGTCAGTCTGCGATCGTCACGGAGCGTTTTTTCGATTTTTTCCACAATTTCAGTCACAATTGAAGGTCTTCCGCTCCTCTGATCATCATGCACAGACGTACGACCGTTTTTAAACTCGCGATACCACTTGTACACACTCGTACGATTCATAGCTTTATCACCATATACAGCTTTCACCTCATTATAAACCTCAACCGGAGGTTTTCCCTTCCAAACGAGATAACGGATGATGCCGCGTATTTCGCACTTGGCGGGAGATTGGATTGACATTTTTCACGAAACGTGTTGTCGCGTCGACACTTCTCAACGTACTGACCTTGCACCGGTCTCGTTGCGGAGGGGAAGAGTCAGGCTACACGTAAGTGTAGCCAACATGTCGAAAATAAATTCATTCGGTCGTGATAGCCTCAGTACACTTACTTTCTGGATACGCCTCGTAGTTTGATTTGTTTTACCTTCATGAATTGACTTATTGTTTTTTTTAAATGACGCAACAACGAATTACGAGTATGATTGTTACTTTTGCAGAATTTAAAAATAAATTTCGATTTGCATTCGATGGTCTTATGCCTTAGGTATTTTGTACAACAACTCAGTGTTTTAATTTTATTTAATATTTTAAGAAATACTTGTAAAAATAAATTTTATGTTATTCTATACACATTATGCGTTAAGAATTATTCTCTAAAATCGATATAAAATAAGAATACTCCTTTTTATTATATGGATGTAATTTTTTTATTCAACACCAGTCTTTTATAAGCGACAACAGATGTTTTTAACATTTGAGAACAATGGGAACTGTTTCTAGGAACGGCCTCCATGGTCGAAGGGTAAGGCTCTCGGCTACGAATCCGAAGTTAGCGGGTTCAAAACGCGGCGTGCGTAAGTAAATTTTATTTAATTAATTTGTGCTGTTCCACAATTAATTAATTTAAAAATAATATAGAGTATATTAGCACACGTTCCAGAGCGGAAGATACTCTCAGTATCGCCCTGGTGAAAGACCATCATTCAGAATTGAAACCTTGCTTGAAATGGCTTTTAACCGTGTTTGGTGACCAGATCTGAATAGCCAGGTATTTCCCCACCTTCCTATTTCCCTTCTCCTTTCCCTCCTCAATACCTTCAGCCTCACAACATTCCCCAATTGGGGATGCCATAGTCTCACTGGCTCCAGACGGTTGGGAGCAGTTGGGACTCTTGTGTGGTATTCATATAAAAAAAAAATGGTTTGAAAAGTATCTTCTGGTTAATTTTTACGTAATAATAACTCTGTAGGTTGAGCAAAACCCTGATTTCCAAACGTCTTCTTTTCTAGGATTTGATCAAATGCTAACCTCTAATGTATCGAATTAATAATAATATTACCGCAAAGATATGCATTGCATTGGAAGAAGTTTACGCCGGTGGATAAGCGGGTGCAACTATGCTTGGGATATAGTCATCCAGGAGTCACTCGCTGAATAATATACGCGTATCTATGCGCCGCTGTAACTTTTCCCAGCTTTTGGCGGTTACATATCATTTCAACATTGGTCCATTTTACAATATCGGATATAATTTCATCGGTTATGAAAAGGCCAAAGATTTGTACGGGATCTAAAACTTTTTTTACACATGCGAGCTGGTCCTCGAGAGGCGCGGATTATGTTCATAGCTGGAGTTCTCCGAGATAATTGAGCTTTATTAGTCGACCAAATATGTCCATTCTTATCGCGAAGAGTATTTCCAGGAACCCGATATATTCGCTCCGAGGTGGCTGTTCGCGAATAATGGTCAGCTTCTGCAACATTTGTTGAGTCGGTTTCAAATTCTTGCAAAGGCGCAGGGTCTTCAATAGCGTAATTATTCTCATCTTCGCTTTGAACTTCTTCAATAATCTCGTTATCCCCGACTTCGGAAGCCGAATCTCCCAGAGGTAAATGATCTTCCCCGTTTAAAATTTGCAAAATATCGACACTGTCTAAGTTATTAAACCGTTACATATTGTTATCTGAAAAAAAAACGACAAAAATAGACATGAAATACACGAGAAATTAACTAAAGTTAAATCGCATAAGCTTTGTACAAAGTTACACAAAGCCTAAACATACGTCTCGCAGGCGTGCAGTAAGTCAAAAATGGCGGGACTTACCTTAGCGACACAGGCACCTTCCGCTAGTTCCCGTCGGCCGCTGAGTTGGCTAAAAAGCACGTGGCGCTAGCTTCAACCGTTAGAAAGACACAAAGAATTTTCGAATGCGTGTACGCCTTGCAGGTGTAAATTAAGGCTTCTAGGGTTAAATAAAAATGGAGTTCTACAAATTAAACTTGAACACAATAAATAAATAGCTACGGGTCTTTTATATATATAAAAAGAGCGATTAAATGTATGAAGAATGGTAAGGCTGTTGGTTTCGACAATATTGCTGCGAATACTTTAAAGGAGATAGCCGTATAATACATGGTTATGCAAGCTTTTTAACCAGTGTTTAGAGGAGGGTACACGCCATTAGACTGGAAGAGGGCTGTGATCATGCCTCTATACAAAGGTAAAGGGTCACGTATGGAATGTGGAAATCACAGGGCTATTAGCCTGCTAAGTTCAGTTGGAAAGCTGTATGGTAGGATATTGATTGAAAGGGTGCAAAAGAAAACAAAAGATAAAATATGGGATGTGCAAGGTGCATTTATGAGCGGAAGGGGGTGTATGGATCAGATTTTCTCGTTGCGTATGCTAACAGAGAAGTTTCTGGCAAAAAACCAGAAACTCTTCTGTGCCTTTGTAGATCTACAAAAAGCGTACGACCGAGTTGATAGGAAAAAATATGGAAGGTATTGTCCAAGTATGGAGTGAATACGAATCTCATACAGGCAATCGCGTCTCTGTACGAGGAAAGCGTTGCATCACAAAAGGTGTTAAGCAACGCTGCGTAATAATAATAATAGTTGGATGACTTGTATAGCGCCGTTTTTGTGAAAAATCACCTCAAGGGCGCTGTATAAATATTTCTTAACTAATTATGTACAGACAGATACAGAAAAACATACTTACCTGGCAGGCCGCTTCAGATGAACACACTTTTAGAAAAATTTAATTATAGAGATGATAGTTTTACATGGTTATTTGTTTCTCCTTTTCTATTGATGTTACATTTATTAGATGATCGGTGGCACAAGAAGAGTTGGTATTTATTGAATTATTGGTATTAATTTTAGGAATGGAAAGTATTAATAAAATGAATTTTAGGACTCGAAAATATCTATAAAATTACCTTACACAGCGTAAGAAGCTTTTAATAAATATTAACGTTTTTATTTATTTATTTTTATTTTTATTTTACACTTTGGTTGTTTACAGTGTTGCGGGCTGTGGACGCATTTGCGCACCGATGCGTGAATTTTTATTTATATTTTTATTTTATTTAATGACTTTAGGTAAGTACTAACGGGCCAGCCTAGCTAAGCAATTTACAGGTGAATTTATGGATACGATTGTCTGAAAAGATGTGTTTTAAGTTTAGTTCTGAATTCTGTTGAGTCTTTGATAATTCTTAAGTCATGCGGCAGTTCATTCCAGGCTTTAGGTCCTGACACTCCGAAAGCACGATCACCGAACTTAGTATTAGGTGTGCGCTTTGGTTCCTTCAACCTGCCGATAGTTGATGACGCTGCTGACCTAAGGGTGGACTGCGTGAGTTGGTATTTTCGGGAATACACAGTTCTGATAAGTAAGCCGGAGCCATTCCGTTAAGTGACTTAAATACCATCCAGCAGAGCTTGAACTGGATTCTTTCAGGACATTTGAGCCAGTGGAGATTTTTGAGATGCTCTGAAATGTGAGAATATTTAGATACGCCGGTGATAAGTCTTGCTGAATACTGATTGCAATTTGTTAATTTGGTATTTGGGGAGACTCGCATATATTCCGTTGCAATTATCTAGACGTGACACAACGTACGAATTGACAAGGATTTTAGTTGCCTCTGTTGGCAGGTTTCTCCGTTCTGCCTTTATTTGCCTTAATTAAAAGAACCCTGTACTTACAGTTCTGTTTACTTGACTTTTAAGGGAAAAGTCTGCATCCAGATTGACACCGAGTAATTTAACACACGTCTTGGGAGTAATGTGACTTCCCGAAATATTTATTGGGGAGTTATCAATGATATGCTGACGTCTGCTTGTGGCGGTCCAGAGAAACTCAGTTTTTGTTAATGTCACCGTTATTATTCAATCTATACATGGATAATTGTATGCAGGAATTGAAAGAGGTGGGCCTGGGCGCGAAAATGAGTAGTCTGCAAGTTTGTTGTCTGTTATATGCTGATGATGCGGTGCTGATTGCTAACAGTATGGAAGATCTACAGTCCCTCGTATCTAGGATGAACGAAGTATGTATGTAGAATGAGCTAATGATGAATGTCAATAAGTCCAAAGTCATGGTGTTTGAAAGAGAGAGTACGAAAACAGTATGCAATATAGTTGTGAATGATGAATACTTGGAGCAGGTCAATGAGTTTGTGTATTTGGGAAGTATGTTTACGAGAGATGGAAAGACAGATAGGGATATTGAAAGAAGGGTGAATGCAGGAAACTCCATTAACGGAGGACTGAACGCGGTTGGCACAAACAAAAAGTTGTCCAAAGAAGCGAAGCTAGCAGTCCACAATGGAGTTACTGATACCAACCTTGATGTATGGCAGTGAGGCATGGAACTGGCAGAGGAAGGATGAAAGTAGACTGAATGCTGTAGAAATGAGATCTCTGAGACGAATGTGTGGTAAAACCATGTATGATCGTGAAAAATGTTGAGATTCGTAAAGAATGCAAGGCTGATGTAAGCGTAGTGAGCAAGATTAAGAAAGGGACGCTTAGATGGTTTGGGCATGTAGAGCGAATGAACGAAGAAAAGAGTGTAAGGAGAATATATGACGCGAATGTGAATGGAAGAAGAAGCCGGGGACGCCCGAGGAAGACATGGCACGATCAAGTGAATCAAATACTTGAGTCGGGCCATGTCAGAAGTCGGAATAATAGAAGAGAATGTATGAGACGATGTATGAATGAAGCAAGAAGTGTATGCCAAGATCGAGTTTGGCGGTCGGTCCATCCTCTCTGCCTACGCCTGCGGGGAAACGGCGTGATGGTTAGTTAGTTAGGGTCTTTTATAATATGATTGTTGGGAATGAATTTTCATGAAACGCCCCTGTTTCATCCAAATTTTATTGTGGATTTTATGCTATTAAACTAAACTGAATGATCATTTTGAAATAGAGCGTCCGCTAAAGTATTTAAAAATGTTAAAATCGTTGCCATGATGTTAAAAATATATTTTTTTTTAATATATATAAGCCTCCGAAATTGCCGATTTTTCACCATTTTAGAGGCAACTTTGGTAATTGCTTTTGGCCAAATGGAAATTCTGATACTTTGGAATTAATATGTTGAAATGTAAAAAAGAACATAATTACATTGTGTAAAAGGATAATCAAAAGTGTACATAGTTTGATTATCCCTTTACCCAACAATTGCAGATAAAATGTGGTTTAAATATTGCTTTTAGAATCAATAATATAAGAACAAGCCTAAAAACTCAAAAAGTAGAAATCGTAAACATAATAATAGTTCCATATGTGAATTAAAATGTGATCACGCCTACTGTAACGCTACCTATATCGGGCAGACGGGGAGGGCTTTCTTATCTACATTCAAAGAACATATACGATGTTATAATAATAAAATCACCTTTTCAAAATTCTCAGAACATCTCTTAGTGAATAATCACGTCCCGCTTGAAAAAACAAACCTAAATAAACCCTTACATGTAGAAAGAGAGGGTCTTAGATTAAATTTACTTGAGCAATTGGAAATTAATAAACGAACGAATGATCCCAATATAACATTAATTAATAAAGTAAGGAAAATTATTAATTCCCCACTACTCAGTATGATCACACCACCCAAACAATATAACGCATTTAAATAAGTCATAGCATTCACATCATTACAAATTAATTAAGAAAATATTGTCATTTAATACGAGGAAAATACATTATAAATGTAAGTTCCTCACAGAATAGAGAATGTTTAATTATTAAACTAAATCGGTAATAAATCATTTTAAACACCGTCCAAATTCTAATTGGATGGGAGTAAATAAAATCATATAAGTGATTCGTCGCAATGTGGCCTAACCATAGTTTGAAAATGGCATTGTACTCCGAAACAGCTGTCACAATAATGAAAAACTAAAATGTTTGCAGAATTTAATAATAACGTTAGTAAATTTGATTTTAATTAAATTAAATAAAAATTTATCAGGATTTCTCCCTTTGCGATTTATTATAATGTTCACTGAGATATTAGGTGATGCGGGTGACGATGGATAAAGAACAAAGCTTCAGCGGATAGCGGGTGGTATGATTCTGATCACACGGCGATTACAACCGTTCAAACAAATGCGGCAAAAATACACGTAGGGGAGAAGTGGCATGTAAAAAGCCAGTTTACTAAATGGAGCAAAAAAAATTTTTTTTAAAGAAATGATATTTTTATTTTCTTCATGTATTATTTATTTTATAAAGTAGGTAATTTCATAAGGAAAAATCTTCAACACTATAAAAAAATCAATGAAACATTAACTTTAAAAAATGTCTTGTATTTTCTCGGCATTCACTATATAGCAATTTCTAGACATTTTGTTTGGAAGTTTTAATTTACCATGTACTGCTATTTTTGGATTAACAAATTCGCTACCGGTTTCGACACAACCGTGCCATTGACGAGCGTTCTTAAAACGTTTAAGCGTTAGTTTTAAAAACGCTTGTCAATGGCACGGTTGTGTCGAAACCGGTAGCGAATTTATTCATCCAAAAATAGCAAAAGTACATGGTAAATTAAAACTTCCAAACAAAATATTTAAAAAATGTGTCTTTTGGCTCTTTCATAACATTTCGGTATTGGAAGAGCTACTAAAAGTTATGAAAGAGCCAGTCTGTATTATAAAGTGTAATTGTGAAAATTATGTAAAATAATAATAATTGTACTAATAAAAAATAACAAAAAGACAATTCTAAAAAATCCTTTTTAGAAACTAATTACATTTTCAAGTTTTTTTTTTTTAATTCTACCTGTCATTTTAAGTAATTCAAACAAACGCTTTAATCTTAACATATTATTCAGTGATACCTATTAAATATATAATCTTAACATATCAGAGGTGGATTACTTTTTATTAATAACTATTTCCAAAATTAAACAAAATAACAAATAATATCTTCTATCGAAAACAACATCGTTAAATCGTTATGAACTTCAAAGAAAATGCTCACTTTGAGGTCTTCACTATCTATTTGCTTAAGTTCAAGGTTCAGACTTTTCGGGAACTTTGGAATATATAATGTAATTTTCTTAAAATGTCTTGCAAAAGAAATTAAATTTTCCCTTAATGCCACAGGATTCATAAGCCCAATCAGAACAAATTTTGCACTGAAACCAATCTTGATCCACTGTTTTCGTAGGATTTGCTGCAAACTACTCAATTATCACAATTTTTATTTGTTTTCGAGTTTGTTTTGCTTCGAACAACCTTATTTTTTACTTCAGCCAATACGATAGAGTCAGACGAATCAGAGTCATCTGGCAGTGGGGAATTTTCTTGTTTTTTTCTTGATTTTCTATAAAGGGTTTTTGTAGACTGTTTCGTTGTCAATTTCATAATTATTTTTGGCTTCTTTGCATTACCCTCTTTCTCTTCTATTTTTTTTCTTTTCCGGAGTGTCAGTTACGATGGAAGACAACATTTTTTTATTATTGCGTGTCGTGTTTTGTCTTGGCCCCGCTTTAGAAAATGGTCTTATCATTTCCGGTGATATAATTTGTTGCCTAGACGTACTCGGAATCGTAATCGTAGGGGTACAGGTTGAATGGGGAGACGTTCTGATGATCTGGTCTGTTACAACCTCATTTTCTTCGCGAGCTTCAAGTGTGTTTGTAGAAGGTGGTGGTGTTGAGTTAGTTTCAATATTTTCCTTTTCCAAGTTAACCCATTACCATCGTTTGACTGTGATGGATCAGGTCTATCAGTGACATATGTAAATACAAATTCTTCCTCATTAAATATGTTAGAATTTAGGGGGTAAATTGGGGTTTTCAAGAATCCTTGTGTTATATTCTGAGGACTGAAAGCTGACAGATCTTCTTTTACAAGTTGCCCAACATGATAAATAGTCACCGTTTTGCCAGGGTTTGATAACATCCATTCATTCATGGCAGTGCGGTATCTAGTTTTGAAAGGCCCATATACTGTGACATCGAGTGGTTGTACTTTATGACTGCAGTGCGGTGGGAATGTAACTATAATTATTGAGTTTTGTCTGGCAAATTCAACCACTCTGAGATTCACATGAGAGCTGTGATTATCCATTAATATCAATGCTGGATTCTCCTTTGATGGTCTAATATGCATCACAAAGTGTTCAAGCGCTTTAACAAAACACTCTTCAGTCATCCATCCAGAAGTTTGAGCCAACCCTAGAGCTCCATACGGACCATTATTTAACATAATATCTTTGTAGTTTACTCTAGGAAACACAAAAATAGGCGGTAAAAAACCACCAGCAGCATTAATAAAGAACAGAGTTGTCACTAATGTTCATCATTCAGCTGAGGTAATTTGCCCAATTTGTTTGGAACCTCTTTCAGCGATGACTTTAGGAGAGTTGGTGACGGTGCTGCAGCCTGTTTCGTCAGCGTTAAAAATCATGTGGGGAGGAAAATTGTATTTGCGTAAAACACTGCTTAGTTTCTCAAAAAATGTGTTTACATTAGTTTTATTAAAACTTGTTGCACGGGATAGAGAAGTGCTTTCAGGTTTTCTCACAGATAAATCTTTGTGTCTGGTCATAAACCCTTTGAGCCAATCATCACTGGCAGTTTTAATTTCCTTCCATTTATCTGGGCTGATATCATTGGCCACGGCATAATCAAATGCCAGCTTCTTCGTTTGATGTCTTGTTAGGCCATAGCATATTTTAGAAGCAGTCTTTAAATAATCCGCAAGCATATTCTCCTGGTCTGTTGTGGAAATACGCTTATTTCCTATATTAGGACAGTGTTTATAAGCTGATTCACCAGAAACCTTTACTTTTTTTACTATTTTAGCTAAGAATGCCCTCGATATATTTAAGACAAGTGCAGCTTTGTTTATGGACTGACCTTTTTCCAAAACTTCACTGACTGCTTCTTCAATTACTGATTTTTCGGGTCTTTTTCGTTTTTTTGGACCAGGCTTTTCCATAATGCAATATCTGAAGCAAATAAATTAATAATAAATGAAAAATTGCATGTTTATGATTATTTTCTTTTATTTACAAAATTCAAATGTAGATTTATGAAAGAGCCGGGTATGAAAGAGCCAGCTCTCTTATGGCCGTTCCAGCCGGCTCTTTCATAACTCGTTCGTAAAAGAAATATAACCTTCAAAATAACAACAATATCAAAACTTTTGTGGCTCAGTTTTTACGCAGCTGCAAGGACAAATATATGCACAAACTCAATTCTACAAGCCATTTACCTATATTTGTTTACAATAAAATACCAAAAAACAACTTAAATGAAGCAAAATACTTACTTTTTAGCACCAAAAACTTTGACTCGATGTGCTGGCGTCCGTTGGTTTCGGCGAACTGTCGAATGTTTGTGGGTGACGAGAAATCAGTGTTGCCACTTAAAAATAAAGTTACCAATCAAATCTGTTCCTAAACTACCAAAATAATGTAAGTGGCTCTTTCAAAACCTGGCTCCTTCGTGCCACTTCTCCCCTACGAGTATGTAGCAGTGGTGGCTAATATTAAGAGATCGCTTATTTGTATTTGATCATTAGTGCCATCTCTTTTATGTTTCCAAACCAGAGATATCTCCATGCTCTTATTAAAAGTTCAACCCACAAAGACCAACATCAAACTCAGATTTTAGATCAAATGCAAATTTGTCGAAATGAAATTTTGTATGAAACAGGCACCGCGTGAGTTCCTCTGGATGGAAGGATATTTGTAATAATTTATAATACATGTTTAAATGGGGCTACAAAAATGCTATTAACTTAACACTGCAATATTATTTATTATCATTAACCAAAGAAATTAAATACAATGGATGTAATTAATAATTATGTAATTATGTTTAGTATAAAAGACGATTTGATTTGTATACCTAAATGTGTAGTTAACTGTTTAGAATGGAGATTAACTCTCATACTTGTACATCGAACATTGAACAATATGCATTTAGCAGAGCTGCGTCTATTGCTATATTAAACCCGCATCCTCCGACTCCAACCTGAGCGCACCCATAATCCTATAACCTTGCGGTGTACCTACCCGTCATACAGGACTGACGGCTCTGTATAATGTATCTTGATATGCAAATAACTATTTTCAAAATTCTCCCATTCAAATACTTGGTAATAAGTATTGTTCTATTGATGTTTACCGTTACGACACTGCGTCAAAACTAAAAATTAATTCATTGAACACATCTTTCTAAATTGCATTTATTTCTTATGTTACGTTCTGTAAATCACCCAATAATAAATGTGGATAACTTTTAGTACCATTTGAAACATTTGTTCCCGGTGAGGTGATCAAATTGACATACTCGTACATATTATTACATAACTTTATTTTTTCTTAAATTTAAATGATAACTCGTCTAGTGCTGTGTGTGGATAATATTGATTATTCCCTGATATCTTTTATATAACTCCCTTATCAATGTATTTTCTTGATTCTCCTCATTCCTCTGTTCAAACGGTAATATATATATATATATATATCTATGTAAAAATCTATTTAAAAGCCCCGTGGGCATTAAATAAATAAATAATGATCATTGAAGAAAATAATATTAACAAACCTAAATGAAAGATGAAATCGAACAAAAGGATAGAAACTAAAAATATTTCAGTCGCATCTGGGACTCGAACCCAGGTCCTCTGCCTATCCGGGGCAACGCTCAACCGACTTAGCTAATGAGACAAGTTCAATTTGTATTGAAATATTTTTAGTTTCTGTCCTTTTGTCCGATTTCATCTTTCATTTAGGTTTGTTAATATTATTTTCTTCGATGATTAAATATTACAATGAGGTTTTTAAATCTCAATAAAAATAATTAATAATTAAAAAAAAAAATAAAAAAATAATGACTGCCAGAGTTCCCAGAAACCAACCAAGATTGGTAGACACTCTCAGTATATTGCACAGAAATTAGCCGTGTATTGTGACCAGATCTGAATGGCCATTTATTTTCCAAACCTCCCTTCCTCTCCCCACTCCTTCAGCTTTACAACATACAACATTCCCCAATACTCGTATTGAGGATGCCATTGACCTATGTCTTCGGTCATTTGGAACTCTTTTGTGGTGTTCACACAGGAATGGAAACTTATGGGTTTTCTTTTAAAATTGTATTTTAAAGAATTTCATTAAATATAAGATTCAAATTGTATATACGAGTATGTATCTATGTTTTGTGAATATTTTTCTTAATGTACTAATTGGTTGATTTGATCTGTTTCCTAGAGTAGGTACCTAATATTATATTGTTATAATTAAAGAGTTTAGGTGAGTTTTGAAATCACCTGTTTGCTCCTATTTTACACCATGCATATTTGTTTATTGTGTAGACCTTGGCAGACTAAAGAATGCGCCCGGCTCTTCGTGTACTGCGCAGCTTTGCCGAAGTTATTCGGAAATCCAGATTGGTGATTTTTTTCAGTTGACACTGAAATCGGTTTCTGCGCATCGGCCATCATGCGCATTCTCTCGTTTGCCAGGCTCTACATTCACGAAATAATTTGTTTTTTGACTAGAAAAAGAACAGTACATTCTAAATTGGATGTAATGGGCCTTCCCATAAAAGATTTACCAAAATAATTATTAGTTCTCTTCTAATAAATATTTGTTAAAACATCATTTGAATGGCCATACGAATATATCTGTTCTGCGGGGGCAATATTAATGTTAATTTCTATGTTGATACGTTTACAGAAAAAAATGTGCCTTTATATGTATGCCTACATGATAATAAGAATAATTATATTTTTCTTTTCATTGTAACAATAATCTCTCTCTAAGAAGTAATAATGTTTGGTTTATTTAGATTTAAAGGTCCTCTGATAATGCCACCAGTGAGTTATTGACTTCGACAAATTCTGGAACTGTACTAGGTATCTAAGCCATAGATCAGAAAATACTTACAATTGTGATCATCACTTCTCAGAACGTAGAATTTATAAATCGTTATTTAAAAGTGGATAAAAAAAGCATCTCATCAAAACACCGCGTTATGTTGGTACCATTGCATTTAGAACATCTGACTTCACGGGCGCATTCTGTTTTTGGATTAATATGGAAATTTTAAATTTATTTGTTGTTTTATATTTTAGTTTTGGCGAAATTTAACTTAATTTGGTTGACTTAAAGCTCTATAATTATTGTTCAATATAAACAACTATTATTAATTAAACAAATTAGAGTATTCACGAGCAAACCAATTATCAATGCGGATATTATGATAATGTTAATTTTCAATACTATTATTATTCTTTGAGTTAATGTTTCCGCCTCAAACGGACGAGAATTTCGATTCAGAACCGTGCCAGCGCCGTGCCTAGTCAAAACCACCTGGATCACAAGGCCGGGACATTGCACAAAATGGGCCTCTTACCATGTACTCGTATAATATTTTCAAAAATATTGGTTTTTTATTTTTTTTTCAATTTTTTTATTTTTTTTATAAAAATATTAAAACATTTTATTTAATTTTAATCCGAATGAAAAAAAAACGAACAGACGTCTGCGCTAGCCTCATGGAATTCAGAATCTAGTCAAAACCACCTGGATCACAAGGCCGGGACACTGCACAAAATGAGCCTCTTACCGTGTATGAGATTTTCAAAAATATTGTTTTTTATATTTTTAAAATTTTTTTTTTATATAAATTTTAAAACACTTTATTTAATTTTAATCCGAATGGAAAAAAACGAACAGACGTCTGCGCTTAGGCTCATGGAATTCAGAATCTGAATTCCCGATTCAGAAACCGAATTGGGATTCCGTACGTTTGCGACCAGTCTTATTCTGTTTTTTTTTAATCATTAATAATTAACCGATTTCACCATCGCCGTCTGTCTTTTTCAAAATTTTCTGTCACGTACGAAAACAATGTTTCTTTTAATCTGATTATTTACTTAGGCCATGTATTTTTGTGATTTTATTTTCCCGAAAAATTTCATAAGCCATTAATTAGTACCTAACATAAATAATGTTTAAAATCTCACCGCAGTCGAGTGCCTCAATATAATAATAATTAATCTAATGTAAATGTACCTAAATAATAATGTTTGATAACAAACGCTACACAATAATAAAGCTTTGTTAAATAATCTGTGGAATCTGTCTGTAAAACATATTTTTATGAACTTTGTAAGCATGCATTATTTATTAATAAATTTGTACCTAATCCAATGTTGTTTTTGTTTTTATGGTGAGAATCGTCATGTGATTGCCTATAAAGTTAACCCTTAAATTTTGTATTTTTTTTTAACCCCTTGGATGCTAGTAAATGATTGATCGTTGTTTGAGCAAATAAGGTAGACTCCCCACCTTCCTCTTTTCCATCTCCTTCCGTCAACACTCCCTTCAGCCTCATAACATACCCCAAATGGTGCTGCCATGGTCCTACTCAGTGGTGTGCAGTCCATAAAAGCTGAAAGGCTATGCATACCCTAAGAAAACATGCCATTAAAGAATAGAAAAAATTATCATTTTTTTTTTTTTTTTTGATTTTTTCATGTATTCTATATTACTAATTTTCTCTTTGTAGTAAGATGAAATGTCCATTTCCAAATATTCAAATTTAATTTTTTTTTATGTGAGTACCGCGCAAGAGTCACAGCTGCTCCCAACCGTCTGGAGCCTGTAAGACTATAACATCCCCAATTGGGGTATGTTGTAAGACTGAAGGTATTAGAGAGAGGAAAGAGATGTTGAAGAGGAAGGCGGGGAAGTGTCTGGGTATTCAGATTTGGTCACCAAACACTGCTATAGCCATTTCAAGCAGCGTTTCGATTCTGAAGGCACAATTCATATCCTAACTTGAAAAACTACACACAGCCTACTTTTTGTCATAGATCAATGCATGCCACTGGTCCTACCAGTGATAATAATAATAATAATAGTAATTCGTGGATGACAGAAATCACCTCAAGGGCGCTGTACAAATACTACTTCCTAGGGTTTATCTTATTAAGTACAAACAGATACAGAAACATGCTTACCTGGCAGGTCACTCCAGATTAACACTTTAAATTGTAAAGTTTTAGCTTGAGAATAAATGATTTTGAACGCACAGGACACAAAATTGGAAAACACCGCACATTGCATGATATTGCAGTTACCGTTTGAATCCCGTTTATCATTGATATCATATCTTTTTCTTGTAATTTTTCGGCATTCAATATATAGCAATTTCTAGACATTTTGTTTGGAAGTTGTATTTACTATGTACTTTTGCTATTTTTGATTTATTAAATTCGCTACCGGTATTCGACACAACCGTGCCATTCTCTAGCGTTCTTAAAACTTTTAAGAAGAAGTAAGTTTTAAGAACGCTAGTGAATGGCACGGTTGTGTCGAAACCGGTAGCGAATTTATTAAACCAAAAATAGCAAAAGTACATAGTAAATAAAACTTCCAAACAAGATATTATATCTGTTAGAAGGCTATTGGTAAAAGAAGAGTAGATATTTGTTTGAAACATTATTTTACTTGAGATTTTCGATAATAATTTTTTACAGTTACAAATATTTATAGTTATTTACAATGTCGCGGACTATGAAAAGTTTCAAATTTTTCCGTTAATTACTTTAGGTAGGTACTAACGGCTAGCTTCGCTATGTTAAATAGGTATGTAACTGGACTTTTCATGGATATGACTTTCCGAAGAGATGAGTGGCGTGCATTGCTCTATAACCAAAGGTGTTAACGGAGGACTGAACGCGGTTGGCGCTAACAAAAAGTTGTCCAAACAAGCGAAGCTAGCAGTCCACAATGGAGTGCTGATACCAACCCTGATGTATGGCAGTGAGGCATGGAATTGGCAGAAGAATGATGAAAGTAAACTGAATTCCGTAGAAATGATGTCTCTGAGACGAATGTGTGGTAAAACCATTGTTACATAACGCAAATATCCCATAAATACTAGCCGCTCGTTAGATTAGCACCCCTAGCGACAAAAATAAACACCACTCGGACTCGAGTTCCGGTTCCCCCACGCTCGCTGCACTCCGCCATTCACCCCGCGGATCTGGCCTTGGACGCATCATTCTCTCTGTGGACCTGGCCTTGAAAACATCCTCCCCGCGGTGCTGGCCCGTTACGCACCATTCACCGTGGACCTGGCCATGGATTCCTACCCGGACACACGATCGGCGATCGCCTTCACCATGTTCGACCCGCATCATCCCCAACCGTGAGCTGTATCTTGGTTATTCCCATTTCATTGTGTTGTAATTCTATTTCAAGTCACATTTAACTATGCCCGTTCGAAGAGAATATTCCAGAGAGAATCAGAGAATTTACCCGTAACATTATTTGTGATATTTAGGTTAGCCTGTTCCCCTTGTGTAATCTTACTATGTCTGTGCCCTTTTACCGAGTAAACTACTGAGTTTTGAAAGCATCTGAGTGTTTTAATTGATAAAGTCTCGAGTCACAATTCCCAACTATAAAAGACCGCCCGTCTATTCACGACCCTGCAGAAGAGCTCCGAGGCCTGCCGATTCTGAGCTAGTCGTAGGTCCCGAGCCGAGCACCCTGGAAGAAACCTCTCTCAGGGTAAACACACACACACACACTCTCCCCGTAAATTCACCTTCCAAACCTTCCTCCTCTCCTTCTCCCGCATTACCGCAGTTCCCCGCTTGTCTTTATAGTTAACACCATGTATGATCGTATGAAAAATATTGAAATTCGTAATAAATGCAAGGCTGATGTAAGCGTAATGAGTTAAATTAAGAAAGGGACGATTAGATGGTTTGAGCATGTAGAGCGAATGAACGAAGAAAGGAGTGTAAGAAGAATGTATGACGCGAATGTGAATGGAAGAAGAAGCCGGGG
Source organism: Halesus radiatus (assembly GCA_022606495.2). NCBI lineage: Eukaryota > Metazoa > Arthropoda > Insecta > Trichoptera > Limnephilidae > Halesus > Halesus radiatus. The sequence goes on from JAHDVE020002739.1 coordinate 20,904, forward strand.
ACATCCGAGGAAGACATCCATGATCAAGTGAATCAAATACTTGAGTCGGGCCATGTCAGAAGTCGGAATAATAGAAGAGAATGTATGAGACGATGTATGAATGTGAATGAAGCAAGAAGTGTATGCCAAGATCGAGTTTGGCGGTCCGTCCTCTCTGCCTACGCCTGCGGGGAAACGGCGTGATGGTTAGTTAGTCAAGTTGAGGCTGTATGTACATTTTCTTGTTCGGGTATGAATTTTGCATTGAATATTTGAAAATTACCACTTGATTATCTTACTAAAAAGTATCAATTTATCGAAGATAAAAAATTATCAATGTTGAACGAATGTCACATAAAAGAATATGAACAAATTTATGGAAAAAAATCATTTTGATCAAAAATTATTTTCACTTCTTAATGCAAGATCACTTTGTGGCATCGTTTTCAATTAAATGATTAAGAATTATTTTTATGAAATAAATTCACCTTTAGTATTTTTAGCACAGGTTTCGGAATCACCATTCCTTCTTCAGGGATAAATATATACTAACTTAACATTATTACAAAATCATGGAAGAATTATTTTGTTTAAACCAATATTTAATAAATAAATATCAACATGTTTCGAAAGCAAAGCTTTCCTCAACAGGATACAGAGTATAATAAAAAATACATATACAAATGTCGCCACAAAATAACTACACATCTGTTTAAGAAAATATCAATATGTTTCGAAACCAATGGTTCCCTCATCAGGATACAAATTATATTGAAGAAGAAAAAACAATGACATAAGGATAAACAAATTAAAAAACATGGACAAATATTAACAATAAATGATGAGAGAATGTAAATAGTTAAGTACAAATTAGAAAAATATTTTATCTTCTTTAATTGTTTATTTTCTTTGGGTTGGTGCAGCTTTCAGCCTTTATGGACAGCACGCCACTGGGTCCCGTATTTAAATTATAATCGTCTTCGAAATATTACATGGGTCGAAATTTATTATTCTAACAATTTCTCCATGTCAAAGTAATTAAAAGTTACCCTTGTAATTATTTTGTTAAATTGATAAGTTTAAACCACAAACGACATCTGTCGGTAAAATTACAAACTCGACATCCAATTTTAATTATAGGTATGTATTCATTGGTTTGAAACTTTGCTATTTATGCTGGAATTTCGTACAATATTCGTCTTGAATAAAACTAGCATTTTATGTACCTACTCGTGTAATAATGATGTTGGTAGGAATGTTATTTATCGCATTCTTTGTTTTTTTAGCCCCAATAACTATTTGTATTCCACAAATCTAAGAGCAATAATTATTTGTCCCGTAAATCCTTGTTACTCTAAGCATAAATCTGACGCTTTAGACCAGAGGTTCCCAACCTTATTTGTCTCAGTGCCCACTTTTTTCATAGACAATTTTTTTGTACAAACTTTATAGTCTCTTTAATATTTTTTCATTTGTTAGCAAAAAAGCAGTACAGTTATATGTAGGTTACCTAATATTTGTCACGTGCGCATTCTGTTTTTTTTTTATTAGTATGAACATTTTTATTTTTCGCTTTTTTTTTAATATATACCTTTTTTTAGATTTGGCGAAATTTAAAATTAATTTGAGTGGCTTTAAGCTCAATAATTGTTCAATATAAAAAAATTTATTAGTGAAATAAATTAGAATTTAATGAATTAGAATTTAATAAACTGATCAGAGGCATACAAATGCAGCTGTTATGTATCATATACATACTCGCCCCACTGCTGTTCAATATCAGGTTATGTTCTGATTGTCCAAATAGTAACATTTTGTACATAATTTATTCTAAAATGTAAATATGTTAGTTGTAAGACTCTCTCACTAGTTTTAAGTCACTAGCTACAGGTCTAAGTTGTAAGTCGCTATCTATATAAGTCTTAGATATAAGTCACTAATTATAAGTCTGAATTAGGTATTTTCTATTTATAAATCTTAGCTGTAAGCCATTAGTAATAAATCTAAGATGTAAATTATTTGATATAAATCTAAGTGATAAGGTATAGGTTAGATAAATTATGTTGTAAAGCGCCCTTGAGGTGATTTTCTCACGAAAACGGCGCTATAGAAATAATCCATTTATTATTATTATTATTAATAAGCCACTTATCAATATGGATATTATGATAATATTAATGCTCAATACTATTATTATTCTTTGAGTTACATGGGTACATATTTTTTTAATGCTCAATACTATTATTATTCTTTGAGTTACATTTTATTACATGTGCTTAGTGATGGTTTACTATGAGTAGAATTTGAAATTATGTACGGTAAAGCTCATCATTGTTTTGACATTTGACATTCCAGCCTCAAAACTAATTAAAAACCGACCGGTCATAGATTTTGAGGTTTTGACCGTGCTTTGTAAAATTGAAACTTTGAAAACTTTAGAAAAAAACGAAATATACCGGTATTTAAATTTGAACGTCATTATCGATAAATTTTTTTAAATTGGACTGCAGTTATTGACTAGACCCTATTGTATCCCTCCACCACTGCTTTAGGATCTCTAAGAGGAATATACTAGCCAAAAATATTGCTACAAGGTGTGTCTTATGTCACCATGAATATAGGTAATGGATATAAAATTCGCTTGGCAAGCGGAATCTAGAAATGTTTGTTTTAGGCGCTAAAAGTGGTTTTTATTTATTTTGAAAAAAAAATTTTAAGAAAGAAAAAAAAATAAACAATGAAATCTTTCACAAATAATCTTAGCTATAAATTAGTATTTAAAAAAAAAAAATCTTATTCTTACATGCGTTCCGAAAGAAAATATTTTTTTTATAGTACTTTACATATATTTTTATAGTGTAATAAAATAATTTTTAATTCTTATCTAGGGAATTTTTAGGAAAAGGTTCAATTTATCCCTAGCTAATTTGTTTAATTATGTAAACTGATTTGTATGATAGATTAATCGAAATAGCGATTTCACTGACAGCTTCGCCTTAGCCGCCCTCTGAGGGGCCACATCGCCCGCGTTGGGAATCTCTGCCTTAGACTTCAGCAAGACAAGTAGCCAAATATGTAAGTATCAGTAAACACCCTTTTTAAATGTATAAGGGAATACCTTAAAATGTCGCTATTCAATATAACAGTGTTTATCATTATGATAGGTCGGTAACACTGAATACAACCAGTAGTGTGATCTACACTAATTTGAAAGAAAATTGATGTCGTCAGTTTACATTAGACCAGTGATATTCATAATTTGCGTGAGAAAGAATTTAGATATTGGATTTTTTATATGAATGTCTCTAGAAGTAAGGAAAAATGAGTTTATTTCAGACACACAGACACGCCCACAACACCCTTTTATCCGTTAACCTCTTCAGTGGTCGGTAAGTATTAAGTAAGCATGATTTTTTCCTTTACAGAGTCGTCCAGTTTGCTCAAATTTGTGATACCTACGACAAATTCTATCTCTAGTTGGTTTAATGTTAAAATGGAGACGAAAGGTTCGCTGCACTACAGTTGCCGATTCAGCTTTACAGAACTCGCGAACGCAGAAGACCTTGTGGTGCATAGTAGCCATTTTACTCACAACTGACGCAAAATGACTGCTTGGCGGAGCGAGCACTCTAGCGGTCATTTGGGCAACTATGAGCGATCTAGCGGTGGGATTCGAAACTTTCGGACCTCCTCTTTCAATTGCGGTACGAAATTGAGTGCATATTTTGAATAATCTTGTATAATATTTTAGAAGAAATCAGCAAATGGACAAATGTCTTTTACTTAATACACATGTATTTTTTTAAATGTGAATAAGGCAAAAGAGTCCCAATTATCTGGAGCCAGTGAGATTATGGCATCTCTAATCGACCGGTCAGTGGCTGAGTTGGCATAGCGTCTGGGACTCACCCAGGCATGATGAGTTCAATTCCTCGGCTGGCCAAGTCCTCCATCACGACACAAGCAACATCTTCCGCTTACCATGATGCTAACAGAAGATTTTCAAATATTGTTAGGTTATTCGTAATCCGGGAATGTGTCTTTATTTAAGAAAAAAAAAAATTGCGTATGTTGTGAGGCTGAACAGAAATGGGAAGATGAGTTTGAATGGGTGAAGAGGGAGGTTGGGTATCATATAGGGTGGAAGTACTTTGCTATTTAGTTGTGCTCTTTCACCGGGGCGATGCTGAGAGTATCTACCACTTTAGGTATGTATTGTTTATTGAGTTCTGTATCGGACGTCGTCTCTCGGAATATTTAAAGCTGCACAGTTATTATTAAATTATGTTTTGATTGTTAATATATGTAACGGGCGGTCTGGCGAGCTTGTTCGCTCCAGACCGCTCAAACTGAAATGACTGAATAAAAGTGTTGGAGCGGTACGGTTGGTGAGAGGGAGACCGACTTGTTAGACATCTACACGGCACCGGCGGTCCGCGCTTGGTGGACCGCATAAATAGCCTGCAAACGCTAGTTTGCGGCAGTTAGCATTTGACCGCCAGCCTGATAAGTACTCCTCTCTGCCCGCCGCCCGCTCTGACCCAGCTTATGTACCAGACGTAATCTGGCACACCAGCGAACTGAAGAAGCCGACTGATCCCAATCCACGGAGCGAGGCTTGGAGGGGGAGGTAGCTCTCCTACCGTTCCTTTTGCAAGTAGGAACGGTACTGACGATAACGACTTTTGTTAATCTTGTCCGAGGCAGCTGCTTATTGGGTCCAGTCCGAGGCAGTAGTCCGATGGAGGTAAGCAGTGGTCAGAGTGAAACAAGGCGAGTGGTTCAGAAGTCAGAGCGGGCGGGGGGCAGAGAGGTCGTCCTCCCTCTCACCTAACCGTACCGCTCCAACACTTTTATTCAGTCATTTCAGTTTGAGCGGTCTGGTGCGAACAAGCTCGCCAGACCGCCCGTTACATATATTAACAATCAAAACATAATTTAATAATAACTGTGCAGCTTTAAATATTCCGAGAGACGACGTCCGATACACTCCCCTCGTGGAGCTTGGCTACACTTTTCTGCGAAGGGCGTGCCGTCTCTTGGTGCGGCGATGAATCATCCGGGGGTCATCCGCAGAGGTGGGGATGCGCTGAGGTTACCCATGCATCTCGTCGTGGCGAGAATGCTCCCCTCGTCAAAGGGTTGGGGCTGGGAAGCGCTGAGCTGTGGCGCGTGTTGTAGCACTTGTTTCATTTCCCTGGCTATGGGTAGCGCCGGGCTGCGTTCGTGCAGAGTGGGCGGCCACCGGGGGACGCTCGGAACAAAGGGGCCGCAGTTCAGCGAGGCGCGCTGCACTCTCGAAGCTTGTCCATTTCCCGGGCTCTGAGTAGCGCCGGGCTGCGTTCGCGCAGAGTGGGCCGCCGACAAGGGGGCCGCCGATAATAGCGGGGCCGCAGTTCGGAGAGGCGCGCTGCATCCTAGCAGCTTGTCGTTTTCCCGGGCTATGCTTAGCGCCGGGCTGCGTTCGCGCAGAGGTGGCCGCCGCCGAAGGGCCCCAGTAACAGGGGGGGGCGCAGTTCGGCGAGGCGAGCTGCATCCTTGCAGCTTGTTGTTTTCCCGGGCTATGCTTAGCGCCGGGGCCAGGGGCAGCGGGGCCTGGTGGTACGGTGCGCGCTCCTCTATGCGGTGACTTATTGCAGCGCAACCGGCATGGGACGGGCCGGGGCCAGGAGCAACGGGGCCTGGCGGTGTGGGGCCGCGCTCAGAGCAGCGGCCGTCGATAGCGTAGCCGGCATAGATCGGGCCGGGGCCAAGAGCAGCGGGGCCTGGCGGTGCGGTGCCGCGCTCCACTGAGCGGCGGCTGTCAATGGCGAGTCCATGGGCAGCGTAGCAGGCGTGAGCGACGCTGGGAGCTGCCGATGTGGTCAGGGCATACACATCAGGGTCCGGCGGGACGAGGTCGCGCTCTGCAGAGCAGCAGACAGTGCGCATCGGGCCGGGCGCCGCCGGGACAGGGATCGGTGCAACGCCATCTATGTTCGTGCATTCCAAACTCGGAATGTTGGTTTGCGCCCTCGCTATCCTTTTCAAGCTTTGGACGAAACCGATAGATGGCGCCGCCATCTGTGGTGCTAGATGAATTCTCAGATCTGTTATAAACTGCGCTATATGTCGGGCACTCTCCCGAAGCCGATAGCCGCGACATCTCTCGGCGTCCAGTTTAAGCTGCGCCTGCCAAAGCGTATCCTCCAGAGAAGCTTCCCTTCTCGGCGAGGCGTGGGCAGTGGTAGGGTTCATCGGTCGAGTCGTTTTTAGGCCCGCGGTCTGGCAAGCGGCCAGCGAATCAGCAGGATCGGCAGCGAGACACTTCTCGAGCTGCGTCTGCCAAAGAGTATCCTCGGGAGAAGCTTCCCTTCTCGGCGAGGCGTCGGCAGTGGCAGGGGTCATCGGTCGAGTCGTTTTTAGGCCCGCGGTCTGGCAAGCGGCCAGCGAATCAGCAGGATCGGCAGCGAGACACTTCTCGAGCTGCGCCTGCCAAAGCGTATCCTCCGGAGAAGCTTTCCTTCTCGGCAAGGCGTGGGCAGTGGAAGGGGTAATCCTGCAAGTCGTTTTTAGGCCCGCGGTCTGGCAAGCGGCCAGCGAATCAGCAGGATCGGCAGCGAGACACTTCTCGAGCTGCGCCTGCCAAAGCGTATCCTCCGGAAAAGCTTTCCTTCTCGGCGAGGCGTGGGCAGTGGCAGGGGTCATCGGGGGGGCAATCTGGCAAGCGGCCAGTGGGTTATCGGATTCGGCAGCGAGACACTTCTCGAGCTGCGCCTGGCAAAGCGTATCCTCCGGAGAAGCTTCCCTTCTCGGCGAGGCGTGGGCAGTGGCAGGGATCATCGGGCGAGTCGTTTTTAGGCCCGCGGTCTGGCAAGCGGCCAGCGAATCAGCAGGATCGGCAGCGAGACACTTCTCGAGCTGCGCCTGCCAAAGCGTATCCTCCGGAGAAGCTTTCCTTCTCGGCAAGGCGTGGGCAGTGGCAGGGGTAATCCTGCGAGTCGTTTTTAGGCCCGCGGTCTGGCAAGCGGCCAGCGAATCAGCAGGATCGACAGCGAGACACTTCTCGAGCTGCGCCTGCCAAAGCGTATCCTCCGGAAAAGCTTTCCTTCTCGGCGAGGCGTGGGCAGTGGCAGGGGTCATCGGGGGGGCAATCTGGCAAGCGGCCAGCGAATCATCAGGATCGGCAGCGAGACACTTCTCGAGCTGCGCCTGCCAAAGCGTATCCTCCGGAGAAGCTTTCCTTCTCGGCGAGGCGTGGGCAGGGGCAGGAGTAATCCTGCGAGTCGTAGTGCAGCGAGCGGCAAAGCAGCTTGCGGCAGGGCTGCGAGCGGCGAGGCTGCGAGCGGTAGGGCAGCGAGCGGCAAGGCTGCCTTCGGTAGGCCTGCGAGCGGCAGGGCTGCGAGCGGTGAGGCTGCGAGCGGTTGGGCAGCGAGCGGCGAGGCTGCGAGCGGTAGGGCAGCGAGCGGCAAGGCAGCCTGCGGTAGGCCTGCGAGCGGCAGGGCTGCGAGCGGCGAGGCTGCGAGCGGCGAGGCTGCGAGCGGTAGTGCAGCGATCGGCAAAGCAGCTTGCGGTAGGCCTGCGAGCGGCGAGTCTGCGAGCGGTAGGACAGCGAGCGGCTAAGCAGCCTGCGGTAGGCCTGCGAGCGGCAGGGCTGCGAGCGGGGAGGCTGCGAGCGGCGAGGCTGCGAGCGGCGAGGCTGCGAGCGAAGGGCAGCGAGCGGCGAGGCTGCGAGCGGCGAGGCTGCGAGCGGCGAGGCTGCGAGCGGCGAGGCTGCGAGCGGCGAGGCTGCGAGCGGTAGGGCAGCGAGCAGCGAGGCTGCGAGCGGTAGGGCAGCGAGCGGCAAGGCAGCGGTAGGGCAGCGAGCGGCAAGGCAGCCTGCGGCAGGCCTGCGGTGCCACGCTCCTCTGAGCAGCGGCTTGTAGCGACGTAGCCGGCGTGGAACAGGCAGGGGACGAAAGGGCCAGGGGCAGCGGGGCCTGGCGGTTCGGAACTGCGCTCCTCTGAGCGGCAGCATGCTGTAACGTAGCCGGCGTGTATCGGGCCGGGGACAGGAGCAGCGAACGGCAGGGCTGCGGGGGGTGCGGGCTGTGAACGGTAGAACAGCGGGCGGCAGGGCACCGGGCCGCAGGGCTGCGGGGGGGGCGGGCAGCGAGCGGTAGAGCAACGTGAGGCATGGCACCGGGCGGCAGGGCTGCGGGAGGGGCGGGCTGCGAACAGTAGAGCAGCGGGCGGCAGGGCACCGGGCCTCAGGGCTGCGGGGGGGGCGGGCTGCGAGCGATAGAGCAGCGTGCGGCATGGCGCCGGGCGGCAGGGCTGCGGGAGGGGCGGGCTGCGAACAGTAGAGCAGCGGGCGGCAGGGCACCGGGCCTCAGGGCTGCAGGGGGGGGGCGGGCTGCGAGCGATAGAGCAGCGTGCGGTAAGGCACCGGGCGGCAGGGGACCGGGGGGCGCGGATGCGGCCGCCCCGGTCGCCTTGGGATCGTTAATATTTCCCCCCCTCAAGGATGCTCTTCCTAGAGCGTAGTGAAGAGGCCATCTCTGCTCCGCAGAAGGATCCTGGCACGAAGGACCAGCTTATGTACCAGACGTAATCTGGTACACCAGCGAACTGAAAAAGCCGACTGATCCCAATCCACGGAGCGAGGCTTGGAGGGGGAGGTAGCTCTCCTACCGTTCCTTTTGCAAGGAGGAACGGTACTGACGATAACGACTTTTGTTAATCTTGTCCGAGGCAGTTGCTTATTGGGTCCAGTCCGAGGCAGTAGTCCGATGGAGGTAAGCAGTGGTCAGAGTGAAACAAGGCGAGTGGTTCAGAAGTCAGAGCGGGCGGCGGGCAGAGAGGAGTACTTATCAGGCTGGCGGTCAAATGCTAACTGCCGCAAACTAGCGTTTGCAGGCTATTTATGCGGTCCACCAAGCGCGGACCGCCGGTGCCGTGTAGATGTCTAACAAGTCGGTCTCCCTCTCACCAACCGTACCGCTCCAACACTTTTATTCAGTCATTTCAGTTTGAGCGGTCTGGAGCGAACAAGCTCGCCAGACCGCCCGTTACATATATTAACAATCAAAACATACTTTAATAATAACTGTGCAGCTTTAAATATTCCGAGAGACGACGTCCGATACACTATTATTGTTAATGGTATATTTATACAATTGATGTTAAAAAATCACAAAAACATTCCTTCTATACAAATGTCAATACGCCTTAAACGGATATTTTGGAAACAAACTGAATGCACCTAATCTATTACTTCATAATCATAGATATATATGTTATTTTCTAATTTATATAAATATATATATACATGTATCTGATAACTGTAATAAATACTTTCTTATGTACAATAGAGATTTTTAGATATATATATATATTTTTTTTAACTTGACAATAACGTTACAATCACATACGAATACTGAGGCCATTGTGTAAAGCAAATGATTACTACAACTAACATTGTTTTAACTTATCAGCCGTGAGAAAAAATATTATTGCTGTAAAAATCGACCGCGATTTGATCTGTGGTGTTACTCTCTCGTGTTTTTTTCGCATTTCTGAACTGTTTTTTTGTCTTAATAAACTATTCGTTTTATTTAATTATCAGACAGTGAAGAAGTGTTTGCAGAGGTAGAGTGCGCTGATTGGCTACCCTGTTTATGAGCTCACTTCTCAGTGCTCCTACTGGTGTAGTGATCTCTCTTTAACCAATCACCGCTTATTTTCTGTGAAATTGTGAAACCACCTGTTTACAAATAAATTCTCGGATTACGAACAAAAAAAAAGTTTTCACTTTCATGTGAATATGGGGAAAAAAAGAATTCACGAAACAATGACAGCCCCACTATTGCTTCTCCCTATACCTCTCACTCGGACGAATCAGATTCTGATGCCCAGGAGACAGAGATGGATATTGACCCTAATCGCGGTAATCCATCAGGACAAAAAATACTCTCTGGGACACAATTTTTCCTGAAGGCCTTACAGGATACATTGGCGGAAAAACCGTCAAAGGTATCAAAAGAACAACAGCTCAAGGTGTCCCGAAATGTAACAAGTGTTCTAGGATCAGTGGCCCAGCTGTTGCTTGAAAAGGAAGAACTCAGAGGAGATCTAAACTCAGCCCTTGCAAACATCAAGGTCTTGCAGGCCGAAAAAACGATGGCAGACAATCATATTAAGCAGTTGTTGGACAAAATTCAGCAGCTAGAGTCTGATCTGGGACCAGTGATGCGTCGAGTGGCTGATGCCACGGAGGCAAGCCTATCGTTCGCCGACATGGTCAAAAATGGTCCTCAGAATACGCCAAGACCTCCAATCACCCGTACAGGACTTAGTGTTGGGACCCCTAAGCCTGCTATATGCATCTTTCCGAAACTGGCTTCGGCTAAGGATAGCGACGAAACGAAGCAGCTCCTGACCATCTGAGCATGGAATCCGCGTTACGGGTATAAGGAACATGGGCATAGTTAGGTAGGGCCGTAACAAAGGCATAGTTATCCAAACCGCTACTCGGGAAGACCGGGAAAAAATACTCAAAACCCCATGTCTAGCAAACTCGGCTACTCTAAGTGCCCGACTACCCACAAAACGACATCCACGAGTGATCTTTTTTAATGTTCCTCGGGACCTTACAGATGAGTGTTTTCTCAGGAGTGCCTTAACGGGAATCCAGGAAAACGCAGACTTAGAACCCACAGTGAAAACGTGCAAGCTAAGTCATCTAGCTGGTGCTCGGACAGGATCGACATGCCACCGGGTCTGCGAGGTGCCTGCCCATCTACGTCACGTGCTGGTGAAGCAAGGAAAGGTCTTCGTGACTTTATTGGGCTTACAGTGTGTTCCAAGTGCCAAATGATCGGACATTCCTTCAAGTTCTGCAAGGACCAGCAAAGATGTGGACATTGTGCAGGTGAAGGTCATGCCAGGACAGATTGCCCAAAAGCTGCCGCCAAGCCAGTATGTGCCACCTGTACCAGGTTTGGCAAGCCCGCTGGACATTCGACTGGAGACAAGGACACCTGCCCAGCCTATAAGGCTGCTCTTTCCAAGGACTTTGCCACCATCGATTATGGCGTATAAATACATTGATGACGACGGTGATGTTATCTACACGAGGACTAATGACTTGAAACAGTGGACGGAAGAACATAAAATTGGCCATAATATAGGTAATTTTACTTGCGCTCAACTAAACATTCGATCCATATCTAAATACTGGGATGTTTTACATGCTAACCTCCAAAATTGTTGGAATAATATAGATATCCTAATGCTATGTGAAACTTCAATAAAAGGGAACATACTTGTCTTTTCGAAATTCCTGGTTACAGTAGCATTAGTTACTGTCGCACATCCAAATCTGGAGGGGGTATAACCATGTATATTCGGGATACTTTACCTTTCACCCAAAATTTACTTGAAACAAAGTTGTTCGAGAATATTTCCTGTATAATAACATTACCAAATAATTCTATACTCAATGTACTAGCAATATATAGACCACCAAATCTTAGTAAACAATCATTTATCAATGAACTTTCATCAATATTAACAAAATGTTCAGACTCTAATGAAAATATGCTAATATTTGGTGACATAAATATTGATTTGTTAAATTATATAGATCCTGTGATTATTCACTATGAAAATGCTCTTTCAAATAACTATTTTATAAAATGCATAAACGACGTTACAAGGGAAGCTATAGCAAATAGTAAAATGACACGAACATGTTTGGATCATATTTTTGTTAGATATAATAGCAAACACAAAGAAACTGACATACTCTACGCATGTGTTTGTGACTTCATCATTGCAGACCACTTTGCAACAGCTGTGAACATTCCGTACTATAAAACTAATAAACGGCCTATAAATAAAGGGCGGAAAGTCTCAATTTTATCTCAAAAACGAATAGATTTTTCAATTAGAAATTATAACTGGAATGCTTTGCTTCAGACAAATGATTGCAATAATTTATATAGTCAAATAAAAAGCAAGTTTAACGAAGTATATGAAAATAGTAAAATATTTATAGATGTAAAACCCAATGCAAGACCTTGGATTATAAAAGAATGGATGACAGAAGATATTCTATCACACATTAAAAAACGAGATTCTTTATTTAAGCGGTGGAAAAGCTCCCCAACAAATGCAATTTATGAAAAACAATACAAATCTTTTCGTAATTTTGTTACTAAATTAATAATAAAAAGTAAAACAACCTTTTTCAATGATAAATTTAAGAATAATTTTTCAGATATCAAAAAAACATGGGATGAAATAAATAAAATTCTAGGACGTAGGACAAAGAGTAACTGTGACGATGTAATTAGTAGGTTTATGTTAAAAAATCAATCTGCGGAAAATGTTACAAACCAATTTGTTAATTATTTTTCAGATAACATAGCCTCAATGGTTCATAAATGTGATTTTAAGGCGTCAAATATTGCCCCGATAGAGTCAACGCAAAGTTTGTATATACCACGAGCATCACTCGCAGACATACTGAGTATAGTCAAACTTCTCAAAAATTCAAAGTCCCCTGGCATAGATAATATCCGAATGTTTGACATAAAAAGACACATAGATATTTTGGGTCCTATATTAACCTATCTGATCAACACAATTTTAACACAAGCTGTGATACCAGATGAACTCAAATGTAGTATTATCAGACCTATTTACAAAAATGGGAAACATACTGATATAGAAAACTATAGACCGATTAGTAGATTACCCGCTCTAGAAAAGATTCTTTTATTTTTATTTTTATTGTATAATATTAATTATATACAGTGGGAACTTATACCCGCTAAGCCACTGCAAGTAGCTTGTCAGCAGGAGTTTATTTCAACAATATAATATAATACAACAATAAATTACAATCATCATACAAATGTAGGGCAAAATTATTATATTTAGGCGCATGCATCTTGTGCTGTACATAAGTTGAAAAAAAAAATTAAAGAGAGAAAATAATGGTAAAAGCATTACAGATTTGTTATTGAGATACTAGAGTCCAATTTTATAACACCGATTTAAATAATATTATAAAAATGTCAATATCATAAAAAATATCAAAATTATAAAAGTACCAATATTATAAAAGTATCAATATTATAAAAATATCAATATTATAAAAACATCAATACTTTTAAAAAATATCAACATTATAAAAACATTCATATTACAAAAATATAACTATTACGTAAATATCAGAAATATCAAAGCATCTGTAAGTATTAAATAGATTAAGAAATAAAAATTTAAAAGATATATACATAAAACAGCAGTACAGGTTGGTTACAATGAGGATAGACTTAAATATAATAGTAACACCGTAACAGTAAATACACCAGATATCTAGGAGCTATACAACCATGGAGACCGTCATATTTGTTACCATCAATACACAAGGTTACTTTCCAAAAGCCAACACTTTAACATCAGTGAGAATTTCATCATAGGACAATTGTTTTTAAATTCGTACGGCAATTTGTTAAATATAAATGGTACAATGTATTCAAGGGTTCGTTGACCATATTTATTTTGAAATATTGGCACTATCATTCCTATATTTTGTGTGAAACGTGTATTGTGTACATGATCCACCACTGCCTTATACGGACTTTCAGATATATGTTGCAGTAGAATTTTATGCCACAAAATACCACGAACAGGTAATACATTAATTGATTTGTACATGATATCAATGTCTCGCCTTTGCTTAAAAACTGTTTTACTTACTAACAATTTTACCATGGCGTTTTGAATCAGCTGTAAATGTTTTATGTTGGTCTTACAGGAGTGTCCCCAAGAAGTTATACCATACCTTATAGTCGATTCTGCTAGAGACAAATAAATTAGTTTCATAGTTTTTATAGGCACGTATAATTTTATCTTGTGGAGTCTTCCTACAATGGCTCGAAGTCGCTTACAGAGGTTGGAAATTTGTACGTCCCATTTCATATTACAATCCACCGTAACACCTAGATACACGTACTGGTTGACTAATTCGATACTTGTGCACGCGCAGGGCTGTTTGGTATTATTGTGAATGTAAATTGAAAATTGAAAATTTGGATACTGCAATAAAATTGTTACAGGTAGACTTTATTTCTTTATTAAAATGGTCACATGACTCTGGTCTAATAATCAATGCTAAAAAAACGAAATTGATGCATATAAGATCCCCGCATGCAAGGTACAGAGAGGCACCTGTAATCATATCCCATTCATTTAATTGCATTCACAATAATACCAAACAGCCCTGCGCGTGTACAAGTATCGAATTAGTCAACCAGTACGTGTATCTAGGTGTTACGGTGGATTGTAATATGAAATGGGACGTACAAATTTCCAACCTCTGTAAGCGACTTCGAGCCATTGTAGGAAGACTCCACAAGATAAAATTATACGTGCCTATAAAAACTATGAAACTAATTTATTTGTCCCTAGCAGAATCGACTATAAGGTATGGTATAACTTCTTGGGGACACTCCTGTAAGACCAACATAAAACATTTACAGCTGATTCAAAACGCCATGGTAAAATTGTTAGTAAGTAAAACAGTTTTTAACCAAAGGCGAGACATTGATATCATGTACAAATCAATTAATGTATTACCTGTTCGTGGTATTTTGTGGCATAAAATTCTACTGCAACATATATCTGAAAGTCCGTATAAGGCAGTGGTGGATCATGTACACAATACACGTTTCACACAAAATATAGGAATGATAGTGCCAATATTTCAAAATAAATATGGTCAACGAACCCTTGAATACATTGTACCATTTATATTTAACAAATTGCCGTACGAATTTAAAAACAATTGTCCTATGATGAAATTCTCACTGATGTTAAAGTGTTGGCTTTTGGAAAGTAACCTTGTGTATTGATGGTAACAAATATGACGGTCTCCATGGTTGTATAGCTCCTAGATATCTGGTGTACTTACTTTTACGGTGTTACTATTATATTTAAGTCTATCCTCATTGTAACCAACCTGTACTGCTGTTTTATGTATATATCTTTTAAATTTTTATTTCTTAATCTATTTAATACTTACAGGATGCTTTGATATTTCTGATATTTACGTAATAGTTATATTTTTGTAATATGAATGTTTTTATAATGTTGATATTTTTAAAAGTATTGATGTTTTTATAATATTGATATTTTTATAATATTGATACTTTTATAATATTGGTACTTTTATAATTTTGATATTTTTTATGATATTGACATTTTTATAATATTATTTAAATCGGTGTTATAAGATTGGACTCTAGTATCTCAATAACAAATCTGTAATGCTTTTACCATTATTTTTTCTCTTTAATTTTTTTTTCTCAACTTATGTACAGCACAAGATGCATGCGCCTAAATATAATAATTTTGCCCTACATTTGTATGATGATTGTAATTTATTGTTGTATTATATTATATTGTTGAAATAAACTCCTGCTGACAAGCTACTTGCAGTGGCTTAGCGGGTATAAGTTCCCACTGCATATAATTAATATTATACAATAAAAAAAAAAATAAAAAAAAAACAACTTTCAGAACACCCCGATAGTGTTGTGTTGGGGCTTAACCTTTGAATTCAGTCCAGAGGCTTTGGGTTCAATGCAAAGAGATACGACCAATTAGCCCCAGAGGCCAAGTTAGTTACGGGAAACTTTCAGCTCAATTACCTTCTCAATAGAAACTTAGTTCACCCGTAAATGGCCGAAACTAAAAAAACTTCCACAAATATTAAATATTGCTAATTTTGAAACTCTCAGTTCTTGGTGGAACTCCATGTTAATGTGGACTTTTTTTTATTTAAGACCGGACCAGTTTCACGTTACAACGGTCATCCTCAGACTGATACAATTCAAACTGAATCTATGGAAAATTATAGTATTTATGTCAAGAGTGAGCTAACTTTGCATATAATATTGTACATTTATATCAAACGGGCCATATAGAGGCACATAGATAAGACGTAAACAAAATTCATGCAAGTTAAAACTTGTGCGAAACTTAATCAAAACAACACGTGTCAGTTGAAAGACCTCTGAAACAAACAAAATCGTCATAATAAAATACGCACAAATTAAAACTTGTTCAAATACTTCTCCGTATACCCAACACACGGCCTATAACCCATACTCGCGGTATGCTCTTTTCATTCCCACTCACGGCCCGGACCAAGTAACATCTCCACTGTAACGCTGCGTCACCGTGAAAATCAACCAGCATCATTCATCTCCATTCTACCCGGACCTGCTCTCATCAACAGGCGAGAGACTCCATTCTACCTGGACCTGCTCTCCTCGATAAAAAATACTTCAACATACTCGTATACCCTTCTTTCTTGTACGGGCTCTACAAGTTTCCTACAACATTTTCTTAACTAAACTCACAACTTCACTATTTATGTTATTAAATCACCCATCTTTTGTTTCTTGAACTTAATAAAATAAAAAAAATATCTTGTCACAATTTTTCCTTTCAAAATGTTAAAAAATATGACAAATTTCAATTTGATAGTCCTCAACGCTTGTCGATAACTATTGCGCCTGTTTTAACTCCGTTTTTTTTTTTTTTTTCGCACAACGTTAGTCAGATTGCACTGCAAAAAATGCAACAACTAGGCCCGATTATTTATCGGATTACATGCATTTCGCTATTGAGGTGATTTTTCATGAAAAACGTCGGGATAAAAATTATCCTATTATTTACGTAATATGCATAATGCATATTTGGGCATTTATTTGTTGGTTAGTTGCATATTTGAGTCTTCTTTCGCCAATATAAACATAGTTCAGTCATGTTTTATTCTTCGCGCAGCACGTCCGTCGGGATCGCCTGCTGAATTCAAACTGAACGGCCAATATGTAGAGGCCGGTTTGTGCGAGTTCGGCCAACTAGTTTGACGGTTGGGCCAACTAGTTCGCCACCGGGGCGATCTCGGACGAACTCGCCGAACTCGGGCCAATGTTACCCCAACGCGTACGAACTACCCCTCTACTCAATTGCCCATACGTTCGAGTTGGGAGGTTGAGCGATGGTGTGGTTCTAGCAATATAATTTTTTCAGAATTATTTTTAGCAGTATTCTTTGTATTGTTTCAAGTAGTAATAATAATAATAATAATATTTCTTTTTCCAGATGGTATTCAGGGGTAGGGCAATGCAATACGTTCCATGGATTTCGATAATAACACATAAAAACATAATAAAATAATATTAAAAAAAAGACACTCATAATCTAAAAAGAAAATCGTTGATCTCCCGTCAAAAAACTGACGATCTCCCGTCTCCAGAGGGCCATGAGGGTTGAATCCATCTAGGCAGTCATGGCAGTATTGATAGCATTTTTGAATAGGCGTACTCTGCACCATAAGCTGGAAAAGTGCCCTGAAAGTGTGCGCTCGTCCCTCCAGATTTTTTTTCTTTAGCGGTGCAGTATATCGGTAGATGGAATAGTTGGGATCTAATGCAGAGTATATGTTTTTAAATAAGTTCTGTGATACAGAAGATGTTTCAAATTCAAATATTGGATGTAATAGAGATTTGTATAGGATTAGCAGTCTCTATTGAAAAATTTGCTAGCCCTATACAAGACACTGAGTTTTTTGATAGCCAGATTTATTCGCATTTCTATGGAGCGTGAATATTGATATTTACAGCATTTTCCATCAAGCTATAATGTAGGTACATAAGTTTTTTCTGTATTTAGTGTTAATACATCAATATCGAAGTAGGTTTTGAGAATATTTATTGCTCCATTAGCTTATACCTTTTTGGACTGAATGCGAAAGACTGATTCCATGATGATGCTCCCATGAAAAGTCGTGGCGACCTCAGTGGCAGCCCTCGGACGTGAAAAACAAGCAATTCGTTGTAGATCCTACTATTAATATGCCACGGTTTTCTCGCCCACGGAAAACGTGGATCTGATTAAACCGTATCCGGTGCAGTCACAGCCGTTGTGCGTATATGATGCATAAATGGAGTATGAACAATTACAGACTTTGTGAATGTGTACATATTCAAACAGAATACATCGTAGAAGAATGTCCCCTTCATCATTTCCCTTATGGCATATCTGTGCTGAACCAAGTGACAGCCGATGCCTTCGACTGGCTGAATAACCTCAGTATCCCACTATCAGCAGCTTTTTTAAGTCGCTCCTAGATTATCTGGGAAATATTGGTTAAGTTCTTAATTTTTCCGGTGTTAAAGTAGCGTAAAATAACCGCAATAATTTATAGGTTACATTTATAAAAATCATATAATTTTAGTGTGGCCGTTTCGGGCTTAAATCACGTTTATAATAAAAAATCAAATAAAACCCAAATATTTTAAGTTCAAATCTGTCACTTTGTTCTAAATTAACCCAAAAGCATCGGTCGGTCGAAGGCGTTCGACACATTTGCTTATTAAAAGACCTTTGCCTGTTAAAAGTGTCCCAAAGTGAATGATTTACAATGTAATTCTTTGAACTATGGTGATTGTAAACAATATCGTATACGACCGAGCTAGACAACTCAAACTTAATGGTGAATGTGCTATTTTGGAGCCTTTAATAGCTGCAAAGAAATAATTGTATAACCTTGAACGTTGTACCACAACCGCAATCCGCAAAATTAGATTTCGTGGCTGCCGAGAAAGGCACAATAGGAAAATAAAACATTTGACGAGAAGATCTTCTGCTCTCACGGCGACCTGAGTTCTGACCTCCAGTTCACGGAGCAGATCCGGTGCATCATGCGGCCCACGGACGTGCTTGACAAGGCTGCTATGCGACCTGCTGTGGTCCGACCCCGACAAGGATACCACCGGCTGGGGTGAGAAATAGACGACGCGCTGATATGCTCTTTCCAGATCCTGAAGCCGGCCGACGAGCGCCACCTGGCGTACGGGCAGACCAACACCAAGCGTCCCGTCACGCCGCTCAGGGGTATCACCAACAAATACAAAGAAGATTGGAAGAAAGGATCAGTACCCCCGGCCCCCGTCCTCACCCGCCGCCCAACTTCAAATAACTCCTATCATTTGTATTAGCGTATTGCAATACATCGTAAAAAGTAAATACAGTTAGCTTCTTTTTTTTTCAATTAAACCTGTATTAAAACTTAGACCAACCCGTATTTAATTTTGATAATTTAACTGCATCTTTTTATGTGTCTATAAATAATGTGTAATGATAGTGTACAAAAAAAAATAATGTCATAGATTTAATATAGGAATAATGTAAGAATAGGAAGTAAGATTTGTACAGCGCCCTTGAGGTGATTTTTCACAAAAACGGCGCTATAAAAATCATCCGATTATTATTATTATTATGACCTCCACCAACTCTCCTACACCATACGAAGAAGAAGCTGATACTGTTGATGTTGATATCACAGTCTTTGATTCAATCTCCAGTAGACAGGCATATAAACAGCAATGCTCTTTGCCATTAAACGGTATTTATTGTTCACATTAGGTACCGACATTTGTATTAGTAAAACATAATAAATTATCATGAATTAAGGTGTATGTTTTTTGCAGTTACTTCACACAGGTCTTGAAGAGACCCATGATTCAGAGAAGAAACACAGAAGCCGCAAATCGTTGAACAGACGGGCTTTTGAAGACAAGAAAGAGTCGAAGAAGGGACGGTTTCATGTGACAAATGTCAACCGTGTAAAAAATGTTGGGCGCGCGTTTGGCGTGTTTCCCGACTGTGCACCGGTGCCAAAGGGATCAATGACTCTCAATTACGCGCGCCCAACATTTATGCACTGTTGACATTTGTTACATGAGAACGGGTCGCTTCTATGATTAGTCGTTGCGTTGAACAGCTCGGCTTTGGAAAGATCTGCCAGCCTCTGTATTTCCTCCCTCCTACAACATGGGTTTTTTCAAGGCCCAAGTTCACTCCTTCCTATCCTGTAAAAGATCCTCCACAAAACATTCCCATAAATGATATAGGCCTAGAGGGAAATTATTTATTATATGGCAGGTATCCCAACCAAAAGCCAGCAGCTTAGCCATTCTTAGTGAAAACTAATCGCGTTTGTGGTAATTTAAAAGAAAAATCATTCGTTGTTTTTCCTACCGCTTACTCTATCTAAAAACTCTATGTACGCCCCGAATACAACCTAACATAAGAATGGTTAAAACCTCAAAATGTATCATGACCCCATTCTGTTACATTGCTTTTATTGCTATTTGAAATTGACACTTGAGTCACCTTGGAGGCTTTACGGGGTTAGTTTGCAATATGGCCACGTTTCCTGTTTCTGATACAGGGTGTGGGTTGGGGGAGGGTTGAGTTACCTCTTCCCACACCCCTTAACTCTCCGTCACGTGTCCGCCGGAGCCCTCAGCTATGGAGGATGTATCACACTTCACATTAGACTACTCTCACTCCCCTTGGGGAGGTTATACCAGGGAGGCAGACACTGTTATAATCACAATCAGTGGCAGTTCGTAGTCTTATCTGGGGGTTCAATCAGAAGTTCAAGAGAAGATATTACATTTCATCAGACTTTACTTACTATTGTTGCGATTCGTCGAAGACAGCGACAGTCACATAACTTAATGCTTAACGCTGATGTTGAATTGTCACAATAAAATGGTAGGTACTGTCTTGTCCAATCAGGTACATGAAAAGGAATCAAATATAGCAGTTCAGGGGTATAAAACATTGAATTAACAATCTTAAATCTAGTCACCAAATACGGCTTAAGTCATTTGACACAGCTTTTCGAATCTGAATGGTGGTATTTCACTAGGGCGATACTGAAAGTATCTACCACTCTGGAACGTGCCGCAAATGTACTACAGATTATTTTTAATGAATAAATTGTAAAATATCACAAATTAATGAAGTACGTTTTCTTTGGGATCGCCGGGTTGTAAACCGCGACCTCCGGATTCGTAGCCAAGGATCGTAACCACTCAACCACTGAAGCCATAATAGTTGGGTTACTGAAGAAAATCATGAATAGGGGTAAGAAAATTTTCAGACCAGGGAGATCCAGTGCTCAGTGACTGGGAGTGGAGGCACTACTAACTTCATCTGATTCAATCAGAAGTATCTCCTGGAGGAGGTAGTCTCTCATCGCTCCTCTGGCAGCCTCCACCAACAGCTTTACGAGCAAACATCCACCCTAGGTCATTTTTTCACAGGGATACCTGGTCTATTCCATTCCGCTGACAACTAACTTCACTAGAAACTACCCTCTCACCATCATTCTACTCAGTAGTCAAACTATTAAAGCTCGTAAAGCGGAGTGATACGTAACTCAATCTTATCAATATTACTAAATAATATTATCTTTTATTTAATTCTCAATTTTAAACGCATTTTTCTCCTCGTAGCACCAACCAGTACTTATCAAACACATATATAATCTCTTCATACTTAATTATTATACTTTTTTTAGAAATATTATAGCCATACTATGTCAGTACTAGCTTTATTCCCATCTATTTTTGTTTATATAATGACACTTAATATTAACTAAACTTGTCAATTTGACTGTCCTAAAGCGGGATTTGTTCCTAGTTGGGCAGTCAAAGCTTTCTTGTTTAAAATTAATAAATATTATTATTATTCAATAATGTAACACTGAGATACTGTTTACTTTCCACAAGGAAGAACTTTTGATACTTTAACACACTAGAATTAACTTGTTTATAACAACTTCGTTGATTGAGTTTAACCGCTTAGTAATACGTGACGACACTTTGTAGTAATAAGTTTATTTATTATTACTCGTATACCTGAAACAAGATAAAACAAAATTGTTATTACTATTCTAACAAATTTTATTATTACATAAAGTATAGTAATATTTTGAG
Source organism: Halesus radiatus (assembly GCA_022606495.2). NCBI lineage: Eukaryota > Metazoa > Arthropoda > Insecta > Trichoptera > Limnephilidae > Halesus > Halesus radiatus. Next base: position 42,719 of record JAHDVE020002739.1, read on the forward strand.
AGACAGAAAAATCATCAACAAGATGCACAGCTATTTATAGATAATAACACCTTATACCAGTGATGCACAAACCACAGCCCATGGGATTAGCAAACTTAAAAAATGAAAAATTAAAGAATTGAATGACGATGTTTATTGTCTTTTTTCGCAACATCCTTTAATGGAAGCAATATTCCCAAGAAGCCCTCCATTGAAATGCTTGGTGTAACCTTAAGTGACCAGCTCAGGTATGAAGGCTCCATCGAAACCAGAGTCAAGTAAGCCTCTCAGAAGCTCCACGTACTGTACAGAGCCCTTAGATACTGTAATAGTGCACAACTGCTGACCCTGTACAAATCGAAAGTGCGCCCCACTTTAGTATTTGGCAGCCATCTCTGGTCGGGAGTTCCAAAATATCTGAAAAAAAACACTTGTCCCTATATCACACTTGATGGATTCGCCTATCTTAAGATACGGTTTGCAATCTTTGGAGCACAGACGTCGGGTATACTGTCCTTGTTATACCGCTATTTTAATGGAAGATAAGAAAGGAGCTACCGTCATTGATTCCTTCGGCACTTTTTTGCACACGATTAACTTTTGTCAAATGAGAAAGGGTTTCTTCTACGAGTCGTTCTTGTGTTCAACAGCTCGGCTGCGGAATGATCTGCCGGCCTCTGTGTTTCCTCCCTCCTACAGCATGGGTCTCTTCAACATTCAAGTTCACTCGTTCCTATCTTCTAACAGATCCTCCAAATAGCATCCCAAAGATGATACAGGCCTTGAGGAAAATAATTTTCCTCAGAGCCTCCATTGTGAATTACTGTAAAAAAACAAATAAAATAAAATGTACTGATATGCTGGGATTTCCCGTTCTGAAAATTTCATAAACAAAATATACTAAATTGATATGATTGCTGAAAAAAAATACTTTTAAGGTGACGTGTTTCAAGTGCAGTTAAGTGGTTTTAGTGTTAGCCCGTATTTGGTGTTAATATATTTCTATTTCAGATCTCCCTATGTAACGTATCCAGCGTTTTATTATATTTTTGAATTTATTGTTGTTGTGATTTTTGAAAGATAGTGAAATTTAGTTGTTTTGTTTAGTACCATAGTATAAGAAGCATTTTTGTTCAAATGTTGTGTTTGTGGTTCCTTGTTGGGTGTGATTTTTACTTTGAGATTTAGTGTGCCTAATAAATTCTGGTGAAAAAAAAATTATCAATTTTTTCAACAACATTGGAGGAAGGAAAATTTTTGAATATTTAAGGGGGAGATAGTCGTCGTCGCAATAATAAAAGTATCTTAAATAACCCTCTGTCAAATTTGGAATATAAGTCTTTTTGTAATTTAGTTTTATATAAACCCTGAAGAGGTGCGCATTGCTCACGAAACGTGTTATTTTATTACAGCAATAAAGAGATTTAAAAATAAATTGTTTATTTATTTGAATAGATTATTCATTTCTTTAAAGATAATATTGCATTATCAGTATTACCATGCAATGATGCGGCCTAGCAAAAAAATTGACATTGGTCGAAAGGTTAAATTGAATGCGATGACTAATTCCCGGTTCGTCATCACTGCTTACTCCTTTTAAGATATAGCGTGATAGCGTTTAAAACTATAGGAAGAAAATCAGATAATCCTTTCTCCCGACAGCCTAATTAGCAATGAGTCCATTTCCTGGATATGATTAATGAACGGGGGCTGTAATAACCAGAGGGACTCTAATCGTCCTTCTGTCTCCTTCCCTCTCCTATACATCAACATTGTATAATATTAGTAAAACAATCCACCCAATTATAAGTCCCTCCCCTCTCTCATCCCTGGCGCCATCTACATGGTATTACAGTAACAACTTTGGTAATTACTTTGTTCATATCCGAAACAATTGTATAATAAGTGACTAAAGGGTGTTGGTCTCTTCTGTAAGAAGAAGTTAGCCTTGTGCAGGTCTGCGGGGAACAATCAAAAGAAGACATAACAACTAAAGAACAACACGACGATTAAAATAATAACAATAAAACTTCGTAAAGTCGTTCATAATTATTCTTATTCTGCTTCTTCTTCGTATGGTGGATGAGAGTTTGTGAAGGTCATAGTGGGATGCTGAAGTTATTCAGCAAGCCGACGGCATTAGGAGTCACTTGGTTCAGCACGTACGCCATAGGGGAACTGGTGAAGGCGACATTCTTCCAAAGTTCCAAATCCCTGACCACATTTATCATTTATTTATTTACGCCCATTACAGGCTTTTACGTGGGAATTTACAATTAAGATTGAAAAGGTACATATGTATTATAACTAACAAACTAGAAGGTATTTAATGATTGATTTTGATAAGTAAATAGATTAGCTTATCTACCGAATGTAGAATTACTTGTTAAAATGTTTGTTTAAGATTGTTAATTCAATGGTTTATACTCCTGAACTGATATGTTTACTACCTGTACTGTATGTTTACAGTACCTACCATTGTATTGTGACATCCAACTTCAGCGTCGCAATATTATTCCCCTACGCGACGGATTCAACATATGGGGAACAAATACTTGGATATTGTTGACATATTTGGCACATCAATGTTGCAGTATTAGCATGCAATAGTACGGTTTTCTTAATCGAGTAGAGGAAACTATTTAACTCTGGATAAAACCGTCAAATTATGTTGTTTCTTTTTATATTGTCTATTATAATACATACGTACCTTTTCAATATTATTTGTAAATATCCATGTAAAAGCCTCTAATGGGCGTAAATAAATAAATAGCCAGGCACTTCTCCACCTTCCTATTGTATATATCCTTCCTCTCATCACTACATTCAGCCTCACAACATACCCCGATTGGGAATATTATAGTCTCACTGGCTCTAGACGGTTTGCAGCTGATGGAATTCTTGTATGGTATTCACAAAAAAATGAAATCCAAGTGAATTCAGTTAAATTCCAACCTTTCTCATGCTCATCTCCTTTCCCTTTCTAATTTTTGGGGATGTCATCGTACCACTGACTCCCGATAGTTGGGAATCTTGTACGGTATTCATTCAGAATCCGCATAATCTAAGTATGACTACATCGCTACTGCATACCCTCCATCGAAATCACCCCAAGCCCCAATAGAAAAGGAGGATAAAATAACAACTGTAAAAATCATATCATCTCTAAGCTTAAATTTTATAATAAAACTGTGTTCATCTGTAGCAACCTGACAGGTAAGTATGTTTTTCTGTATCTGTTTGTATATAATTAGTTAAGAAATATTTGTACTTGAGGTGATTTTTCACAAAAACGGCGCTATACAAATCATCCAATTATAATTATTATTATTCATCAAAACTTCCAAATAGTCGCTGCACCACAAATTCCCCCCTCTTATCACATAAGACTCGAATGTTCAACAATAATAAACTACATTAATGAGTTTTTGTACTTACCGGACAAGCAGTAATACAATTAATACCAATGTTATATTTTCTCCAAAAGATTGGTATTCAATTTGTGGTGTCATTATAAATAAATAAATTCTAAACTACTTTGTATCACCCCTTTATTAATATTGAATGCGAATTCATTTATTAATAACAATGATGTTAAAAAATATCAATTTAGATGTGAAATTGATAGCCTATCTCTCACCTTTGTGTTTACCGACGGAAATACCTAATTACACATCGATCATTTTTATCTTTGTTACTTTCTGAGATACTTGCTTGTCCATTCATCTTATCTTTAAAATGTATAACGATTTTAATCCGACCCATTTCTTTTGAATTCAATTGTTGTGTTATTTTATCGATACATATATGCACATACTATGCGTTTGTACATAACCCTGATGTATGTGACCAGTGAGGCATGGGATTTGGCAGAGGAAAGATGGAAGTAGACTGAATGCTGTAGAAATGAGATCTCTGACACGAATGTGTCGTAAAACAATGCATGATCATATGAAAAATATTGAGATTCGTAAAGAATGCAAGGCTGTCGTAATAGTAATGAGTAAGATTAAGAAAGGGACGCTTAGATGGTTTGGGCATGTAGAGTGATTGAACGAAGAAAGGAGTGTAAACAGAATATTTGACGCGAATGTGAATGGAAGAAGAAGCCGGGGACGTCCGAGGAAGATGTGGCACGATCAAGTGAATCAAATACCTGAGTCGGGCCATGTCAGAAGTCGGAAAAATAGAAAAGAATGTGTGAAACGATGTATGAATGTAAATGAAGCAAGAAGTGCGTTAATTGTTTTTGTGTTTAATTCGAAGAACTCCATTTATTCAGACGTTTAAGGTCGACAGTTCGAAATTGGCCTTAAACGTCGAAACAGCTATCACAACAATAAAAAAACAAAAATACTTCCAGAGCTTAATAATAACATTGTTAAATTTGATTTACATTAAATTTTAAAAAAAAACCTGTATTTCAAGATCGAGTTTGGCGGTCCATCCTCTCTGCCTACCCCTGCGGAGAAACAGCGTGATGGTTGGTTAGTTAGTATAATTTATAGAGTATTACATACAGTTACGTACATCATACTTACATCACAACAGAAATGATATTGTTAATCAGTATCTATGAATATACTGATATCGATTCCGTTTACAGTGATGGATACCACTGTAAAAATGAATACCCCTGCAGTTCTGGTCGCGAACCTTCGATCAATCACGGGCATCGGATTTACGAACGTTTCCGAATCATTCCACGGATTGCCGAAACACTTCTCAAAACGACACGCTTAAGCGGAACGGCTGCCTGTTTCATACAAAACTGAATTTTGGATTGGAGGCCAAAATACCCATCCAAACAGCATGATATATTTTTTCAATTAGAGGTTTAGTAAATATCTAGTACGGCTGAGAAGTGTTTTATTTATTTTTGTTATACATTATGAAATATCGGCCACTAAAATAATTGATTTTTCGCGATTTTGATGAAAATGGTTTTGAATGCCGATACAGCTGCGTGAATAATAAAAAAAAACGAAAATACTTCCAGAATTAAATAATAAATTACATTATTAAATTAGATATGCAATTAGATATGCAGAGTGGAAGATACTCTCAGTATCGCCCTGGTGAAAGACCACCATTCAGAATTGAAACGTTGCTTGAAATGGCTTTTAGCCGTGTTTGGTGACCAGATCTGAATAGCCAGGTATTTCCCTATTTAGCTACCTTCCTCTTCCCCTTCTCCTTCCCCTCCCCAATACCTTCTGCCTCACAACATTCCCCAATTGGGAATGCAATAGTCTCACTGGCTCCAGACGGTTGGGAGCAGTTGGGACTCTTGTGCGGTATTCATATAAAAATAAAAATAAAATTGAACACAACAACAGTTTCATAATTAATACTGTATTCCATAGCTCATTTTTCCATTGAACGTGAACTTTGTCGTTATTTTATATTGCTTACAATGTCATGACCGATTGTTCATCATTATTTTTTTATAATAAAAAACACATAAATTTGTTATAGATCACTTTTATTTTATTAAAACTACCGGTTTCGGAAGCACCCTTCCTTCATCAGGAGAATATTATAACTAACTTATGATATAGAATATTGACAAGACATATAAATTTTAGGTGTTGGAGTGGGGTAAGCAAATGGGTAGGGGTAATTGTAGGATTTCCGGGAAGAACAGAGCGATTTATTGGAAAAAATATTAAGAATGGGACTAAAAGATAAGTTAATTTGGTTATTTAAAATACTAGCATTATTATTCAGGGATTTTCTAATTTCGAGTGCTTCTAAGTTATCCAATTTTTTCCTTTTGTTTTTACGGTGAAGAATTTTAACCTCTGTGTCCTTGTTAAAAGTGTGATCTTTGGAAATTAGATGATTGGAAATTCTGAGAAGTTATTATTATTTAAGCATCTTAAATGTTCTGTGACTCTAATATTTATATTTCTTTAATTTTTCTAATATCTATAGTAATGCATCGATTAAGTTTTTAGATTTAACACTAACTTCAATAAATAACCGAATTGAATTCAACATTTTTCGTAAACCGACGTACACAGATATAACAATACATAACATGTCAAACATGTCAAGATATACAAGATGAAAAAAATTATAATTTTTTTAAGAAAAAACTTAAAATACATTTTACAAGAAACTAATTTAACAAAATGGTTCCATTTTTTCCAAGAACATTTCATATTTTTAACACAAATTTAACATTCTGCTACATCCGCTGCAAAGGCCAAGTTGAAATACATATATTGTTACTGTTAATACACTCTGTAACCCATTTCAGTGCTGAGATAATTCGTAAAAATTAAACAAACAAACATACATAAAATGCTCCAAATTTGTATAGTAGATAAAAGCATCTCAATGGAAACCACTGCTTCAGTTTAAATTGACCCAGCACAGACATTTAACCGGTTTAAAGAAGCAACTCTTTACTGTAGACTCGTTACATTTAATTATTCGCAAATCGATTAAGTTCTAGTTCAGCGGTGAGGAACCTATGGCTCGCGGGCCGGATCCGTCTCGCGACACAATTTGGTCCGGACCGCGAGCCCTTTTGATCCATCACGCTTAATTTGAAACACGAGAACGGTTTTCTTTCATGGTGTGTCAGAATATGAGTCGACAATTTTAATTTTCGGAAAACGGTTTTTTTGCGTTTGGAATACGACAATCGTTTTTTTTTTCAGTTTTAACCCTTTGACGGCCTCCATGGTCGAGGGGTAAGGCTCTTGACTACGAATCCGAAGGTCGCGGGATCAAATCCCGGCGTGCGCAAGTAAATTTTATTTAATTAATTTGTGTTGTTTCACAATTAATTAATTTAAAAATAATATATAGTATATTTGCGCATGTTCCAGAGTGGAAGATACTCTCAGTATCGCCCTGGTGAAAGACCACCATTCAGAATTGAAACGTTGCTTGAAATGGCTTTGAGCCGTGTTTGGTGACCAGATCTGAATAGCCAGGTATTCCCAACCTTCCTCTTCCCCTTCTCCTTCCCCTCCCCACAATACCTTCAGCTTCACAACATTCCCCAATTGGGAATGCCATAGTCTCACTGGCTCCAGACGGTTGAGAGCAGTTGGGACTCTTGTGAGGTATTCATATAAAAAATAAAAAAAAACCCTGCCTTCGGATTATTTTCAAAAAGTACGTAAAAAAACATCGGTTTTTTTTTCATAAGATTTCGCAATAACAATACCTGTTTACAATTTATCAGACAAAAAAAATACATACAAGACTCATTTACCACCCTTTTTTTGTACCATTTGCAAGTCAGAGGTTCTCAACATAAGATGTCACCGAATATTTTTTGTATCAAATATATTTTGTATTGAATGTAATATATAGAGATATTTTATAATAAAACCATAAATTTTATTTCATTACACAAATTTTTTTTTTGTGTAATACATTTTGAAACATGGGATGCAAAGCTCCACATCACAGTCAGGACAGTAGTACTTTGTCTCCTTCCTCACTTTTTTCCCTCTTTCATTTACTTCGGAGCAGCAAACAGCACAACGTCTTGCAGTATTCAGTTTGCCTGCGGTAGGGGGAATTACATCAATAAAATGTCTATCAGTTAGACGTAAAGGGTTTGGGTTGCTTGATGGTCTTCCCCCTATGGATTAAAACTCTGCAGCATGGAAATTTTCTAAATATTGAGAAATTTCATTTTCTCGAAATTTAGTGTTATTTGAAACGCTACCTTTTTTGTACAGGGTGCTTGCTCCAATATAAACATTTTTTAAAAATATTTTTTCCCCTGTTTTCTGGTAACAAGGCGAATTGCCAAATGCTGGTCAGCTCGATCAACTCCTCCCATCGTGAAATTGTATTCGTTTGCCACAGTTGAGCATTGTTTTCCCGATTCATTTTGCAGCACCGTGCAGCTATGGATAGTAGAGAGAAAAAATACGTCTTTTTTATCTCTCCACCTTATCACCATGATTTTCCCCTTTCTGTAAGCTTTGGTGTATCCACGAGCAACCTTCTTTGGAAAAGCAATAGTTTTGAGTACTCCCTTTCGTCTGAATCTTAGTGTTCCGATTCCATATGTGTCAGTTTTATTCGTAACTAACAACTCTGCTAATTCTAACGAGTAAAAATTGTCTGTTGTCAGGCGGTACCCCTTATTGAGCAATGGTCTCATTAGTGACAACGACTTGGGAGGAGACTGGAAGATGTTTGTAGGTCTGGTCAAAAAAAATGTTTTTTCCTGTATAAATAATTGTGGACCATATATATCTTGAGGTGGACTCACACAACATGTATGTCTTCAAACCGAATCTCGATTTTTTTGTGTGGCATGTACTGTATCCATCCTAGACGTCCTTTGTACAACATCAAACTTTCGTCAATGGTCACATTTTTCTCTAGGATGTACCCTTGTTGAATTTTTTTTTGCAAGTACTTATAAACAGGCCATATTTTGTTCAGTTTGGGATTCGGGTGGGTTGATTCTTTGTTTTCAGCATTATTGCTAAAATGCAAGAATTTATTTAGCAATAAAAACCGCCTGTATGAAAGGGTGCGTGCAAAAAACGGAGTCTCAAATATCGGATTTTTGGACCTTCTTCTCTTCTGGTTTCTTTACCACACTTTGCATCAAAATGATTGCAAAAAATATTCTCATTTCGTTGATCGTTGTTGGATGCCACTAACTTATAAGGTTTGCTGAAGAATGTGGAGTAGAATTGATAAATTGCTCAGCAAATATGTTTTTTTGGTCCACTATCAGTTGCATCAGTTCTTCATCGAAAAAGTAGTTGAAGAATTCACATTCAACTTTACAATTATTTACTGCATCGGGAAATCCAGATGTCGACGTAAATTCAAATGGTGGTTGCAAAACATCTTCTTGAGAATTTATATCCAGCCACTCCTGAGCATTTGTACGAACGTCTTCTACATCGCTTTCATTTTCATCTTGTGAAGTCGAGAAATCCTCACTCATTGTGAACTCACTTCCGGAGGTGCTAATATTTACATATTAACTTGACATATTGGAACACAAAAAATCAGTTTTTGATACAACACAAAATACATAAACGGTATAAAAATGTCACTTATAAATAGTCATACATTCACATAAAGTTCACTAAAAAACACATAACGTATTAAATATGTTATAAAAACCGCGCAGCGCCACATAAAAAAGTCACTCATAAACAGGCGTGAATTCACATAAAGTTCACTAAAATATGTAACGTAATAATATTGACATAAAGACCGCGCCACGCCGCACAATATAGTCAAACAACAAGTTCAAAAAACGAAACGTAATAATATTGTGATCGCGCCACGTGCTTGGAGTATCACTGATTAGCGGCCTGACTTGTATGGGAGAATACGAAAAGAACCAAACACATCCGTTAGCTTTGGGTTTCCTCGGCATACTAAAAGCGATAACGCAGAAACGAAGTTGATGTATACGAACGTATCACGAACGTTTTGTGGGTTTCGGTTTTCGTTATTTTTTAACCTGAACGTACGGGATACGGTTTGTTGCGTTTGGGCGATGATATAGCGGACGTATCACGTACGTTCGTGTGGGTAGGGCGGTTAACTTGAAATAACTTTCTGCAATTTCGGCTTTTAGTAATTTTTTGAGAGGATATAACGTTAATTAAAACCTTAGGATTCACTCTAACTTTAAAGTAAAAACCATCCTCGTGTACCGAATGTAATATAAATTTCTAATTGCAGATAATATATGTTCAATGTCATTCGTGAAAATGAAGCGCAATTCCCGATCTCTTTAATGAAGATTACTTATCTTTTTCCTTAAGCTTAAAGACTTCTCACTTAATGCGGTTCTTGGATGACAGCTGTCATTAAACGAGTGATATTCTACAATATAAAAATATCAATATTTGCGTGGTTTAACAAGAGAAGGATCAATATCAAATAAGTTACCAATTACGTTATTATTCGTTTTAAACATTATTAGTTAGTAAATATTATTAAACATTTTATAGATGTTAATATTTTCGGCACGGTAGTTCACAATCTTCAGCAATAAGGAACTCCAGTGAAAAATATAATGGCTTTAAAAATATGTATTCGTATAGATCAGCAAATGCCAATTCTGAATATATAACTTTTATTGTATATAATTATACGTAGATTTTATAAATCGTTATATAAAAGTGAACTAAAAACCGTACCATAAAAACACCATGTTCTGTTGGTACCACTGCTTCTGATGTCACACGTGCCATTTTTGAGCCCAACTTAATTTGATAAGTTTTTTCCGCTCATAATATTTTCTTACGGCTTATAATTTCGCTGTTTACAGTGTTCATTTTGCCCGTAAAATCATTATGTTTGTTTATTGCGACTACTTAAAAGTATTTTCTTACGGCTTATAATTTCGCTGCTTAAAGTGTTCATTTTGCCCGTAAAATCATTATATTTGTTTATTGCGACTACTTGAAAGTTTTTGCTTGAAAATTCATAGCAATTTTAACGAATTTGTCTATGTGAAAATCGCCCTTGAATAATACGATAATTATTTTAACCATGAAAACGAACTTTAAAAAAAAAATTTAAAAACACAAAATTAAGTTATAATGTCAACATTAATAAAAAAATATATTAAAAAATGGACTGGAGTTCCTTACTCACGGCAGGTGTGGAACGGAGAGTCGAGTCCAATGAATGCGATTCAGAAGGCGGTGGACTCATTCCAAGTTTGCAAATCCAGATTCTTTCATTCTGAACTCACACTCAAAGAACGACTAAGATTTTGGAATGGAGTCAGAAACGAAAAGCGTTCCTATTCAATAGTGTAATATGAACGATTTTTGCTTCCGGAACGGCGGACCCGGGCGGACCGAAAGGAACAAAGGACCTAGTCTGAGTAATCGCGTCCGTGTTGCTGAACTCTGAATTGGAACCGAGTTCGTAAAATAAGTTGAATGACCCACCTTTATAGTCGATATTTTTAGTAGTAGTAGTGACAAAAAAATATCATTACCATCTATTGAGTTTCTTCAATTTCCGTTTTTAAATAATCTCCCAACTGTCTGTTTAGGATTGTTTTACCATGTCTCTCCAAAATTCCGCAGTTAATCAAGAAGTCTATAAGCCTAAGGAAAAAGATAGGATATCTTAATTAGAAAGAACGGGAAATGCATTACATGTCATGTATTACACTTTTCTATTTTGTTAATTAACTCTAGTGAAAAAAAAAACATTTTTTTAAATCGGCATTTGGTAAGATTCCCCCAAATCACCCCACCCCCCTTCACCTTCACCCTGCTTCTTCGGAAAGTCCGACCCGCGGGTGATATTACAAACATTCATTTGGACCTCGGCGGCAAAAAGGTTCCCCACCCCTTTTCCAGTCTGATAGTACTGATTTTAATTCTACCGTGGGTTCGATTTATTCATCTAATTATAGTATAAGGATTTTAATCCCTCGAGTCACGATATTCTACTTTTCCGCGTCACATTCCTTTTAAATCCTCTCTATTAACCCTTCCTTGCCGATGTTGTCAACTGATTTGACATATCTCTAATTATTTTCATATATACTAAACACAGAGTTCAATTTTTTAAGTGTTCCTCAGCAATACATTTGTATTGGATTGAATATTAAAAACTAGCTGATATGTACCCGGCCTTGCCAGGGATTTTTTTTATATAGTTAATTATTTGTGAATTCCTGCTTTGTTGTGTGGGTGCCACAATTGATTTTACAGCGAAAGTAATGTCTTGTGATGCTATTACTATCTCTAAACAAATAAAAATTCATTTGAAACAAACATTTATTTTTCCAAAATATAACTAAATAGTAAAGTTCATAAGTAGGTACACACTTGTGTTTTTCATTTTGAAAATATATATGGAAACAAACCTTCTTTTGAATATGTAATCTGTGGCTAACCAGAGTGGGATAACTACATACGTGGGAAAAAACATCTATGGGATAACCTCAATACAATATGGCGGGTTTGATGTTTTTCATACTAATTTTAAAACGTTTTAGCAACAGTTCTACATATTGGATTTTATTCAAACTGCTCTCTAAATCTTCCCGGCAATACTAAGAACAAACTGTGGTATTTTCAGCGAAACCGGTTGGTTAATTTTCGGGAATATCTAGGACATACAGACAAACGTTCATTTATATATATAGAGATATAATCGTATAAGTAATTATTGGCCGAACGCAACCGAATAAAATGTTTTGGCGAAAAATGGTAAAAAAATATTATATGTATTTATGCAAATGCGTTGATAACTTCCCAAGTGTTGGGGTAGTTTCACTCACCGTGCCACGATGCGCATTCGTCAGTGGTAGTTGGCGGTGGTCTAGCAGCTGTAATGGACGTACCATGCATTTTAATTATAATAATTAATGGATTATTTCTACTCGAATCAGTTAGAATAACTTTAATAAATGAATTAAAAATTACTTTGTGAACACAACTTTCTTAATATATATATATATATATAGAGAGAGAGAGAGAGATCCCCTCTCGTACTTTGTTGGTCAGACGCGACGGTAAGCCAGGTTTTTGTTGATCCGTTAGAATTTGTTGATCCACCCTAATTTGTTGATCCATTACCGAAGCAGGCATATATACGTTGATCCAAAAGATAACTTTCGTCATATAGATTTTGCTGTAAACCACGCCCATTTTTCCATCACTTGTACATTTTACACTTTTCCCTTTGTTGATCCGATTTGAATGAACCAATCAGGACGCTTTGTTTATCAAAGGCGTGCACCTGGTTCTCCACTGTGCTCATTTGTTGATACGATTTAAATGAACCAATCAAAGTGCTTTGCTTATCAACTGGTATATCTGAATCTTAGCGAGGATAGGTACCGCCGGCCCGGAGCGATTCATTGGATAAACACTACCTCGACGATTTTTTTTTGCGAATAACGCACAAGAGTCCCAACTGTTTCTAACTTGGGAGATTCAATTTCGGAGGCAGGTGTAGACACCGCCACCCGGGAACCATTTAATGGATAACCAACATCTCTGCCATAGGTCACCTCAAGTGGTTCGTTACATTTAGTGACTTAGCATAGGTGCCCGGGTTCATGCGGGTGAGGTTTATTCATGCCTTAACAGTAGAGTATGTATGAAATGATTTATGCTTTATCTATGTGAATATCGCATAAGAGTCCCAACCGCACAAGAGTCCCAACCGCACAAGAGTCCCAACTGCTTTCCGGTACCGCCGCCCCGGGATTTAATGGATAAGCAACACCTCTACCGTAGGTCACCCCGATTGGTTCTCTAAGTTTGGTTACTTAGCAGGGGTGCCCAGGTTCATGGGGGGGTTAATTTTGTGCACGTCTTTAGAGTAGAGTTTGTATGACATAATATATGATTTTTCTATGAGAATTCCGCACAAAAGTCCCAACTGCACAAGAGTCCCAACTGCTTTTAACCTGGTAGATTCGATCTAGGAGGCAGGTGTAGGTACCGCTGCCAAGGGAACCATTTAATGGATAACCAACACCTCTGTCATAGGTCCAACCAAGTGGTTAGATTCGTTTGGTGAATTAGCAGGGGTGCCTGGGTAGGATTTGTCCAGGTGTTAACAGTAGATTATGTATAAAATGATAAATTATTTTTGTATGTGAATAACCCACAAGAATTCCAACCACACAAGAGTCCCAACTGCCTTCAACCTGGGAGATTTAATTTGGGAGGCGGGTGTAGGTACCGCCGTCCCGGATTTAATGGATAAGCATCCCCCCTACCATAGGTCACCCCAAGTGGTTCGCTACGTTTGGTGACTTAACAAGGGTGTCTAGGTTTATGGGGGGAGAGGTTTTTCCAGGTCTTAAGAGGAACGGCTGCGCTGCCTGTTTCATACATAACTTAATTTTGGATTTAAGGCCAAAATAACCATCCAAACTGAATGATGTATTTTTTTTTATTAAACGTTTAGTGAATATCTAGTATGGATGAGAAGTATTTTGTTTATTTTTGTTTTAAATTATGTAGAATGTACCATGAGAAGAAATCAATTTTCACAATTTTAGTGGCAACTTAGTAAATTATTTGTGGGTTTATTGTATTTTTTTTATTATTATATTTGCTATGTAAATTGATTACAAAAAAAAAACGTTTTTTTCTTGTCGATATTTTAAATTAATAAAATATTTGACAAGTCAAAAACATTTTTCACCAATAAAACGTAGAAAAGTCATACATCATTTCATACAAACTCTACTCTTAAGACCTGCACAAACTTAACCTCCATGAACCCGGGCACCCCTGCTAAGTCACCAAACTTGGGGTGACCTATGGTAGAGCTGTTGCTTATCCATTACATAGCGAAAAATGCTGAAAAATGGAACTTATATACCGTTTGAAGTGGTTTTATCCTTCGACGATGTTAAATAATCATCAATTACTAAAGCTGAAGTAGTCTCACCCCTCGCTTAACCATGGTGCAGGTATGCAAAGAGACAGTCATTTGGTGTCACTTAAAACTGTTTTGCTAACGCGATATTCGTTTATAATATTTTTATGTCTCTTTGCTCTTAGAGGTACACTACACAAACAAAACAATAACTTTAAGATTGAAAACTGAATCTAGTAATTGAAATATGTATTTTGACAAAATTTTGGCCCAATTGGACGTAATCTAACGCGGTTATTCACAAAAAATCTCAAGGCGTTGACACGACATGTCAAGCCGTGATCCCACAATCTATATATATATATAAATCAATGTAAATTTGTTTATCCTCAACGTTCTCGAAAATTACTCTACCGGTTTCGCAGAAAATAGCACAGTTTATTTTTATTAGTGCCGGGAAGGTTTAGAGAGTAGTTTTAATGAAATCCAATATGTAAAACTGTTACTATAACGTTTTAAAATTAGTATTTTAACCCGCCATGTTTTATTTAGGTTAGCCTATAGATATAACACCCTGGTTAGCCACGGATTGCATATTCGAAAGAAGAAGTTTTTTTTGGTTCGAATATTTTCAAAGTGGAAAACACGAGTACCTACTTAAGAACTTTATGATTTAGGTATATTTTGAAAAAATAAACGTTTGGAATGAAATTAAATATTCAAATGAATCTTTCTTTATCTGAAGAGATAGTTCCTTTCGATATCAAATCAATGATGGCACCCAAATGACAAGCAAGAATTCACAACTTCATAAAAAAACGAAAAATTCCCAAAAAAACGAGCAAGCAAACATCTCTATACACATCAGCTAGTATAGAGATAAAATTGTATATTTGTATTAAATTATTGAAATCCACCGACTCGTATATCATTCAATCATAAATAAAGTTATCTTTACGATTATAATGATAATTGCCTATGTACCCGAATTAAGAATATACAAGTATCAATCAAACATTTGCAATCATTGCAAATATCACTTATCACTAAATTCATTGTACTCGTACTATCTATAATTATGTCCCTCTCACAATTTCCCAAACGTGATCAGTTGTGTGATTAGTAATCTAAAACATAGATATTATGTTATAACCGAACGGATTTTATCGGTTACGGAATGTTATCTCCGAGATTACGAGTATAGATTTTTTTATTAATTTATCGCATTATAATTTTCCTCTAGTAATATTTTAACATAATTACGAAAACTCACATAAAATATTTAACAAAATTACAAAAAAACGTAACCTAATTTATAATCCTTACATAAAACCGTGTGCAATGTGACTTTAGAACGGGGTACCCCAATGAGGTCATATTTTATGCAACTTTTGTAAAACATTATCAAATTATTACAATAATTGAAGAATCGACTCATAATCGACCGTCTCAGAACAGACTTCGTCTAGTGAGACGGGTAAAGTACATTTAAATGTTTAAATTTTATGCCAATAAACGCACGGGTTGCTGGCAATGAAAATGAATGAAAAAAAAGACTTCCACAAATCTATTAACTGAATTTATTACAAATGGGTTAATTTAATTCATACTATCTATTACATTCTTTACTTTTATTTTTATTAATATTTTACTAACTTTACTAATTTTACTATGAAGAGGAACGGCTGCGCTCCCTCTTTCATACATAACTTAATTTTGGAATTGAGGCCTAAATACCCTTCCAAACCGATTGATATATTTTTTTAATTAAAGGTTTAGTAAATATCTAGTACGGGTGAGAAATAATTTATTTTTGTTTTAAATTATGAAATACATGCCACGAACAAAAATGTATTTTCGTAATTTTAGAGGCAACTTCGAAAATAATTTGCGGTTTACTGTATTTTTTTTAATCATCATATTTGCTATTTAATACGATTATGTAAATAAAATTATATAAAAAAAAAAAACATTTAAAAAAAAAACCTTTTTCGGGGCGATATTTAAAATTGTGTACGGCAGATTTGTGTTCCAACGTAAATTGGTCGTTTTTAAAGTAATTTAAAGTCCATCTTATGATGTCCACGCCGTGCTTATTTTAATATTTAAAAGAAAAATTATTAATTACGTTTTCTAAGTAGACGGGGTAAAACTTTCTTTTACATCACCGTTATCCCCCAAATAATTGTTAAAGGTGCCTCTAAAATCGCGAAAAATCAATTCCTTTAATGGCCTATATTTCGTAATGTAAAACAAAAATAAATAAATTACTTCTAATCCGTACTAGATATTTACTATCCTTTTTGATGAAAAAAAAAGATTATTATGTTTAGATGAGTATTTTGGCCTCAAATCCAAAATTATTATTATTAAATTTGTATGAAACAGGCCTCGCAGCTGTTCCTCTTAACCTACACCGCCGTTGAGGTGATTTTCCCCAAAAACGGCGCTTTACAAGTCATCCAAGTATTATTATTACCATACATGCATTATGTGTGTTTCTCCGGAGGAGTAGGCAGAAAGGACAGACCGCCATTTTTTTAACGTACCTTTAACAGTAATTGGAACAGTCCGGATGAGCTATTCTAGTTGGCTTGGGAGAAATTTAATAGGATAATCGCTAACACT
>JAHDVE020002740.1:0-38944 GCA_022606495.2 Halesus radiatus
CAAAACTAATTATTTGTCCTACGACCGGGTTATACTCGTATATTTTTTATCCATGATTGTAAATTTATTACAATGCAAACCATGTTATTTTCAAATTTCATAATCGTAGTTTATTGGGATCGAATGATTGGGAACGCTTCTTTTAGCACAATAAAATGTTAAACTTAATCTTTCTGGCATAAATTAATATATTTCGTTATAATTTAGGCAACTTAAAATAATGTTCCGAGATTCCATTGTTCGCGTTTTACGTCGTTTTTCCCATATAAAACAACCTAGAACCACGTAACATTTAAGTTTATTAATACCCGAATAGCTTAATTTATGGTAATGATAAGTACATATTTCGTGTTAATTTCCCGAAGAACGCAAGTTCAATGCATTATCTTTGCTACTTATCCCGTTTCCTTACGAAGGAGGGGCTGTTGCGGAACCGGTCCACAGTTCAAATAAATTTTGTGGTAAAACAAGGTGGTTGTTTATTTTAACCTAATTATTATTACGTTTTATGTAACTGCCTTTTACGAATATGTATTTTTTACGCTAACTCCACACAGGAGACCCTGAAGGAAATAATTTCCCTCAAGGCCTATATCATATTTGGGGATGCTGTGTGGAGGGTCTTTTAGAGGATAGAAGGAGTGAACTTGGGTCTTGAAGAGACCCATGTTGTAGGATGGAGGAAACACAGCGGCCGGCGGAGCATTCCACAGCCGAGCTGTTGAACACGGAATGAGTCGTAAAAGCAACCCGTTCTCATATGACAAATTTCGATTGTGTGCAAATGTTGGGCACGCGTTTGGCGTGTTTCGCGACTATGCACCGGTGCCGAAGGGATTAATGACGCTAGTTTCTCAGAGCATCTTCCATTAAAATACCGGTAAAACAAGGATAGCATTCCCACCTGACGTCTGTGCTCCAAAGATTGCAATCCGTTTGTTAATATCGATGAATCTATCAAACGGACCGCCCGTTTCTGCACAGAAGGGTTTTTTTCCAGATATTTTGGGACTCCCGACCAGAGGTGGCTGCCAAATTCTAGAGTGGGGCGCACTTGCGATTTGTACAGGGTCATCAGTATGTATGTTAATCTTGTCACACGCCACTGCGTAATGTGATAAAATGATGTCATAATTTTCCAGCTGAGTATAAGTATTAGCTCTTATCAGTAATGGCATCACTAACGCACTTAACGGTTAGCACCCAAAAATACACACTTTGCAGGTTGCTAACTCAAGAAATACTTCGAATGATTTATCTGTAAATTTCATTAGGAAACTGTGTAAGGATTCAAAAGACAATAATCCTGGAAGTGTAATCTCTTAAATTCTGTATGAAATACGTACTGGAATTTTAGTAAAACGTTCAAAATTGCTTTCACTTGTTTTTAAACTACACCTATTTTCAGACATTTTCGTATGTATTTCTTAGAATTTTAAAGATTACAGTTTGAGTGAGAGCTTTTGTATTTTGAAACATTGTACATTTTCCTAACTACTCGTATAGAATGTCCAGATAAATCGTTTGTGGAGATAAATCATTGACAGACTTCAAAGTGATATTTAGGGTCATCTTTGAGTGCTGGCCCTTAAAGCGTCGCGGCTTTCAATTTGAAATTAGCAATTCGACAATGAGAATGTTTAAATCGTGTATTCTAAATTATAATATGACATGGCGACAGCTTGAGGTTTTCTGAACGTTGAGCCACGAAGAGCGGCGTGAAGCTCCAAGCCGCGCCGCCAAGTCTGGGGAGCTCGCCAATGCCAATATTACCACCGTGCCAACTACCATTCTCTACCCTCTCGTCTCCCACATTACCAATATTTTAAATCGCTCTGGGGTCGTTACCTTTCTGTGAATAAGACACCACACAATATACATTTTGCCAGCTTACAAATAAACAAGGATAATATTATTACGATTAGAAACATTGTATCTTTTTTCAACTAGTTTATTTTTGACCGTTCCGACTTCAGTTTCAGTTGTTTTCGAACTACGCTTATGTTTTTTATCAGAATTTTTTTAGAGCAACAGTAGTTTAAATACCTACTCACTGGTTTGTTAAAATATTTTTTAAAATATTCGTATTTATGATATTATCGAGGATTCCGACTCACATCCGAGTACTTATGTACGTTGTCATTTAGCTTCATCCGCTTCGTAACATATTAATGTATGCATTCACTTTCAGATATATTTTATATTTTAAAGTGAATAGAATTATTTGATTAATTGTCATTGACGTGTTCATAGATGCTGAAAAACTCGCTGAAATGTACGCCATCTCAAGAAGTTTTCGTTGAAAACGACCAAATGACAGTGTAACTAAGCTTCAATACGTAATGACGGTTCTATCTAATTGCCACTAAACGAGTTTGTCATTGTGCTTTCTTCGCTTGACCCTATTAGGGTTGATGGCTGGTTGGTTAGTTATATGGGTGGGGGTGTTTAATTGAGGTGACAAGCGACACACCCCCTCCCCCTGTAACACAACCCCGGGGAATACCCTCAAGTGCTCGCGGCTCACTTCGTTGCTTTATTTTTTCTCCCCGGGTGATTATTAGGTACGGTATTACTGATATTACATAGTTACGCCCAACAAGTAGACTCTCGTTGTGCTCATTAATATAGTTTATTATCAGAGTAATAATGTCGAAATTAAGTCTGGAAAATATTACTCGTTAACCCACGCATGCCATACTGTTCATCTTTAATAATTTCACCTTTACCCTTTAAACTAACTCTCTTACCCGTGAAAGATTACAAGAATTAAATTGAACAATTATCAAATACCTATTGTAAGAGAAATAGACATTAACCAGATTTGATAGGTTTGTCCGAAATAATTCGTTTTTTTCGATTGATCAAGTAGGTCCCCTTTTTTCAAAACTAACTGTAACAAAACTAACCAGCTTCGCCAGAGATTTTGACTGGGCAATAAAACAAATAGCTGGATGAATTAGTGATACGCCAAAATCAAAATTTTGTCAATATGATTTTTTCCTCTGTTTCCTGGACCATTAATTAATATTATACATAAGATTAACATAAGAAAAAAATTATCTATCAGACCCATGCAACTTTATAATGGCATTCCAGTAGAAGTTAGCATGATAAATAACATTTATACGTAAACAATAACGTAGAACATAGCAATCATACAAAAAGATAGCAGCCAAAAATATGAGTATTATTTGAAGATGATATTAGTTATTAATTAAGCCAATTTATTTGGCTTGTCAACAGGTCATTTCTTATTAGCTACAATTATATAAATATTTAATCATTTTCGTCTTAATATCTACGCATTATCTCAATATCTAAACAATTCTTAAATTGAGATGATATCGATAAAACTGACGGAAAATAATTAGGTCTCATTATTAGCTCAGTGGTTAGATAATTGTCCCGGTAAGACTGGTCTTGGATTCGATTCCCAGATGCGATCGTTACCTTTTTATTTTCTGTGTCTTTTTCTGTTTCTTATTTCATCGAGATTTATTAATATTATCTTCGACGATTAAATATAATAAAATATTAAGAGAACAAAATCATTAGATGATCAATTTCAGATGGTTAAATAAAATTCCAGCGAACATTATTTCTGAACGATTTCATCATTGTTTTTCATTGTTTTTGCTTCTGTTTTACGTAAATTACGTTAATCAAATTATTATAAGCAATAATTATTATCTGAAAAATCATACAAATTGAATAATCTTCCGAGAAAAAATACATGCTGCCGACGGGACTCGAACCCGCGACCTTTCGTTTACCGGACAAGTGCTCTACCCTGAGCTTTTTTTTCTCGGAAGATTATTCAATTTGTATGATTTTTCAGGTAATAATTATTGCTTATAATAATTTGTTTAATATTTGTGCTATGCATAAAAAAAAATCTTGTCTTGTAAACATTAGTTTAATCATTTAAAATAGTAAATTACGTTCATAGCTGTTATAATAATTTTATGCTGTGATGAAGAAAACACGATTGATGAAATCACATTTATTTGTGGGACTTCTTAGTCCGACCGAGTGTTTATAAATCACGGCAAATGGATAAAGTAGACCAATAAGACAAAAGACAATTCAATTTTTGAATATGGCAATATGTATAGACAATCTTACCAACAGAATGCTGTTAAATTAGTAACATGCACCCGCTAGTATAAATTTTAACAGAACATATCAGTTGCGGCTCGTGACTTTTGAGTGAGCTAGAGTGCCATGATTGAAAAATACGACGTTATTGATATTGTTGAAGCTGAAAATGATTTTTGTTTTTTTTTTTTCAATTTTTTTTTTTTTTTTTAATGGAGATTTAGATGTGATCACAAAAGGTGTTAAGCAAGGCTGCGTAATGTCACCGTGGTTATTCAATCTATACATGGATAATTGTATCCAAGAATTGAAAGAGGTGGGCTTGGGCGGGAAGTGTGTTTACGAGAGATGGAAAGACTGATAGGGATATTGAAGGAAGGGTTAATGCAGGAAACTCCATTAACAGAGGACTGAACGCGGTTGGTGCTAACAAAAAGTTGTCCAAAGAAGCAAAGCTAGCAGTCCTCAACGGAGTGCTGATGCCAACCCTGATGTATGGCAGTGAGGCATGGAATTGGTAGAAGAAGGATGAAAGTAAACTGAATGCCGTAGAAATGACATCTCTGAGACGAATGTGTGGTAAAACCATGTATGATCGTGTGAAAAATATTGAAATTCGTAAAGAATGCAAGGCTGATGTAAGCGTAATGAGTAAGATTAAGAAAGGGACGCTTAGATGGTTTGGGCATGTGGAGCGAATGAACGAAGAAAGGAGTGTAAGAAGAATATATGACGCGAATGTGAATGGAAGAAGAAGCCGGGGACGCCGAGGAAGACATGGCACGATCAAGTGAATCAAATACTCGAGTCGGGCCATGTCAGAAGTCGGAATAATAGAAGAGAATGTATGAGACGATGTATGAATGTGAATGAAGCAAGAAGTGTATGCCAAGATCGAGTTGTTTGGCGGTCCGTCCTCTCTGCCTACCCCTGCGGGGAAACGGCGTGATGGTTAGTTAGATTTAGATGGTAGGTGGGGCACTGCCCTAATAAATCTAAATCTTCATACAAAAAATTGAAAAAAAAATCGTTTTCAGCTTCAACAACATTAATAACGTCGTATTTTCAATCGTAACACTCTAGCTCACTCAAAAGTCACGTGCCGCCACTGGAAAAATATTATTATGGTTTTAGTTCCGTACATTTTCGCTTTGTTATGAGTTACAAGTCATGCAAAATATTGCAAAAGCTGTGCTACATAATATATTAGATCGTGTTTGGATATGGTACATTATTAATAACAGAAAGAGAATTGCTCTGCTACATGCTGTTATTGCGTTGTTTTTGTGGCCTGTTGGAATCTTTTTGGGGAGAGTGGGGTGAATTATGCAGATCGTAGATAGATACAAGAGTAGACAAAGAGAGACCACATTCGGTGCAAAATCATAATATCCCAAATTTATTCAACAAACGTGGTATTCACGTTACAATACTTGGCATGTTTACACGTTCAAATTAATTAAAAAGCTCTCTAACTGTGTATTAGTAATAGCCGACGGTGGGCATAGTGGTGGGTAAATTCCCTCGAATTTATTTTTGGTATTTATATTCCTGGGAATTTTAATCCAAATGATGAAAATCACTATTAAAAATTATTATTTTTCAAATAAGCATCAACTATGTTCTACCCGCTGACAGTTTTAATTCAGGTTCGAAAGAGTTAATACCCGATTTTTTTACGATATTTTCTCTTATTTTTGAACGTCCGTAATATGCGAAATTGTTACCGTGAAAACGTATATCTGATTTGACAAAATACGCAAATTTCCCACTGATTTATCGTTCCATTTTACAAGTGAGATGATAATCTTCTGTCAGGTTTTATTATGTCGAAAACCGGGCATTGGTCGCGGAACTGCGCTATGGAATTACACTCCATTCATGAGGCTAATAATAATACTATGGTGTTTCATTCAAACCATTGATGCAGGTGGTACCCATTCATGGGTGTATTGATGCGAAGTTCAAGCTTTTACAATGGGGTGAGAATGCTTCCATTCATACTGATGTAATCGACGCTTAAGCCTCTGTATTCCGACTAAATTATACATTAATTAATTATGTCAATTAATGTTTTTAAGCATTGAACATAACATAATATTAATAAATCTCAAATGAAACATGAAACAGCATCAGAATACGGAAAGGTCTTTGGTTCGAATCTCAGATGCGACCGTTACTTTTTTTCTGTTTTATTTAAGATCTGTTAACATTATCTTCAATGATTAAAAAAAAGGTTTATGGTCTTCAATAAGTTATTCTAATAAAAATTTTATTTAGTTTTTTTTTTATGTTTTTATACTTTATTCGTATTTGTAAAGAGTTTGGATTATTTTCTAGTCTCAATGTCTTTTAACCGATTTATGATATGATCATATTTATTGTATGGAACGTTTTATTTAACCACGCCAACCGGTTTCGGTACAATTCTGCATTATTCGTCCTGTTTATACTGTTTATATTTGAGATTCGTAAAGAATGCAAGGCTGATGTAAGCGTAGTGAGCAAGATTAAGAAAGGGACGCTTAGATGGTTTGGGCATGTAGAGCGAATGAATGAAGAAAGGAGTGTAAGGAGAATATATGACGCGAATGTGAATGGAAGAAGAAGCCGGGGACGCCCAAGGAAGACATGGCACGATCAAGTGAATCAAATACTCGAGTCGGGCCATGTCAGAAGTCGGAATAACAGAAGAGAATGTATGAGACGTTGTATGAAAGTGAATGAAGCAAGAAGTGTATGCCAAGATCGAGTTGTTTGGCGGTCCGTCCTCTCTGCCTACCCCTGCGGGGAAAAGGCGTGATGGTTAGTTAGTTACTTAACCCGGTTGGAGTATAAATCAAGTGCCCCGCATGAATTTTACACGTGTCTCGTTTAATACTGTTTCATCATTAAGTTATTATTTTACGAGACAAATATAATTCGTCGAGTGAGGAAATGAGATGAATTATTGTGAAAATGGGCGTTCAAGCTGATGGGAACATAAAATTCCTCTTTAATTCTTTATTGTTAACCTTGCGTATTTTTATATTTACAAATTTACGGAAAATCGGCTAACGACAGTCCCATAACGATTGGAAGTCGCGATGTTTTCGTTCCAACGAAAAAAAATCCACGAGATGCTTTCAAAATACAACTTTTGAGGATAACATTGTTCTCTAAAACAACACCCGGCATCAAAGGTCAACACACTCCTGTACACCGGGCAGGGGCTCGCATTGGTTCGGAATAGTTTCAAACACCCCTCTTACCTCGCAATAGTCCTACCATACAGTGCACCACCCACCACACAAGCAAGAATCTCTTTAATATGATGCTGTGTACCAGTCTTTTGAATATAGGTACATTCATAATAATAATAATAACATTGCATTTATATAGCGCAGTTTTGTGTTATTTCACTTCAAGTGCGCAACACTATAAATAAACTTTAAAGTAATGTTTGAATCATTGAAGAAGATAATATTAACACATCCCAAATGAACCACGAAACCGAAAAAAACAACAGAAAATTCAAAAGATTTCAGTCGCATCTGGGACTCGAACCCAGGACCTCTACCTATCCGGGGTAACCGCTTAACCAACTAAGCTAATGAGACCAGTAAAATTTACGCCATTTACACCGATATCATACTTCATGTTCAAGATTTATTAATATTATCCTCCATTTTTTTATAAATCCCATATTATTACAGAATTTAAAGTAATGATTAACTTACATATTAATTTACAGAGTGGAAGATACCCTCAGTATCGCCCTGGTGAAAGACCACCATTCAGAATTGAAACGTTGCTTGAAATGGCTTTTAGCCGTGTTGGTGACCAGATCTGAATAGCCAGGTATTTCCCCACCTTCCTATTCCTCTTCTCTTTCCCCTCCCTAATACATTCAGCCTCGCAACATTTCCCAATTGGGGATGCTATAGTCTCACTGGCTCCAGACGGTTGGGAGCAGTTGGTGGGACTCTTGTGCCGTATTCATATAAAAAAAAACCAACTCCATTCAGTGGTATTCCTACAGTGCTCCTTTTATATTCTATTTATACATTCTTAAAATATTACGTACATTCTTACTTATTCTTAATATTACTCCTACAGTACTCGTTAGGTACATATTCATCTAATAAAATTACAAAATATTATACTATATATACAAAAAGAACACATTCACAATAATAGTGCAAGAATAGCAACATTTTAAGACAGGAGTCGGGTTGGTTATGTTCAGCAATAACTGACTACATCATAAATAAATACAGAGGATATCAAAACCAAACGACTACCGGAGGCTTGAGAAAATGGCTTTTTACAATAAATTGAACAAAAGTTAAAATTTATCGACAGTAGAATTTTTTAAAATTAATTTTGTTTAGCCCGTCTAAATTCACTCAATTTCTGGATATTGGTAAGAGCTGGGAGAAGTTTATTCCAAATGAGCGTTCCATTTACATGGAAAAAAAATAATAGATGCCGCCTCCGCGTATAAAACTGTTTATTTGTTTGAAAGCTATTTGCCCGAACCGTGGAATAAAGAACACAAGGAGCAACATCGTGGGTGTGTTTCGTGATCTAAAAGTCTGACTACTCTGTTCTTAAATTTCACGCATAACAAAATTATTTATTAATTATTTTTGTGTTTAATTCGTAGAACTCCATTTAATTTTTTTTTTTAAATTTAATGTAAATCAAATTTAATAATGTTATTATTAAGTTCTGCAAGTATTTTTAGTTTTTATTATTGTGACAGCTGTTTCGGCGTTTAAGGCCATTTTCGAACTGTGGTTAGTCCACATTGTGACGACTTATTTATATGACTTAATTTACTCTCACTTCTTTTAAATTTGGATGGGTAATGATTTATTATCGGTAAAACTGATTTAGTTAAAAATATATATATAAAATTATTTCGATAAATTGGAATGGCGATATACAATGCAGGCAGTGATAGGGCGCGTATAAATGGCGTATTTTCATTGGCTCTTTCAGGGCTAGTACCAAAAGGTACAAACAAGTCAGGGATCGACAAGGAAGGTACTTCTATTTTGTATTATCTGTTCAGTTCTCCGAACCTTGTTCTGTCCAGAAAATTTCAAGGGAATTATTGTAAAGTGATAATTTCCTGTTTTCCTTAGGCGTGTGCGAATTGTATACATCGTGGACCTGTCTGTTGGATTGCAGAGTTCAGCGCAGGGGCAATTTGGAAATGGTTTACTTTGGCACATAAAGCACCAATCAATCATATCCCTTCCCTTCCCACGCGGCATCTCGAGATATGGAAAGTAAACCTGCACCGCGATAAAGGCTAATTTCCACAAAAAAGAAATTATCTGTCGATTGCTTACTCGCGCATTTATATATTTCTTTAAATATCCGCATAGAAACATTATTATTTTCCAATTAAAACATTCGTCTGACTCTCTTTATAATCTCCGAATTGAAGAATTCAGCCAAACAATCGTTTCATGGTTTTTTTTGCATACACTTTCAATTTTTTTTGTGTATTTAAAGAATGCCTACGGTTCTTCCGTTCTGATTAATTACCCTTTTCTTTATTTCTCTCGGTTGTGATCATTAATCTTTAGTAATTTCCAGATCACAATCATAATTTAACATTCAACCAAACTACCAAAATCAATCCTACTGTTTTCCCCTTCATTAATTCTCACCGTCAGAGTTACTCTTTTGTATTATTACACTTAAGTAATGAAACACATTCAAGTGATGAGGAATATGGTATCTACCCCAATTTTGTTACGCGCTGTTTTGTTTTGCTAAACTTTGGCCCGCCTGCTCCGACACCCTGATAACAAAAACAAAACGGTAACACACGTTAGTAATATATTTTTTTATCCTGCCTTTATTTAACGTTTATCAAATATGAACGTATCAAATATTATTAACGTACGAACGCCCTGTGGTCGTCGACTGCAGATTCATTGCGTATCAAAGTAAAATCCTTGATCCTCGCAACATTTTTTGAGTGATTCCGACTGCGATGTAAAATTTTCTTCCCTGGTTGCACGAGCTGCACTTATGATAGATCCGGCACCAAATCCGCCTGGCCCTCGATTTTCGAACTTATGAATAAAACGCTCAACACTTGCAGGCTGTATAGCTCTTTCCGCCCGTCTCCTCAGGTTGCCTGATCGTAGGAATATGGTCCTGCCGCCGGTAGCTCTATCGCAACTTCTCTCTATCTGTCACGTGGATTGTTCGTGAGAAAGAGGGAGAGATTGCAACCGTCCTATCAGCGGTATGCCTTCTTTTACGGATGCATATTTACGTATTCTGCTACCGTCACGTGTTACGGCGCCGTTATTCGCGGAAATGGTGCGATTTCCGTTCCGCTCCTAAGGAAGGGGAATTACCTATCCCGGTTCTAACTCCCGTCTGCCGCTGACAGAGGCTGTAATCCTTGATTTGTTTGCGGATTTAGAGCCTCTCCTCCCACAATCTTCAGTCTACTCGACTTGATTTTTTTTTATCTTCGAGATTGATGGTCCTTGAAGCGATCCGAATTCGGCAGAAGTTTTTTTTTGGTGAAGAGTCCTTATCCAAGATCTCGGCTGGGGAATACAAAATTTATTTTTAGAAAAAGCTTTTATACACTCGTTTTGCAGGCTCATAATAAGATAAGAGGAGAGTTTCATAAAGACTCCTCTATCCCTCATTATTTACGAAAAATAATAAGATCATGATTTTTTTCATGCTGTAATACTGTCTGTATAATACAGTTGTTGTTTTTGTGACTGATTTCACATAATTATTCAAGTAGTGAATTTATGATAAAATTTTATATGAATCTTGAGCGAAATATTAGCAAGCAACATTATTTTTTATGGTTCATGACAATTAATTTGACTGTAATTTTTGTTTGTATTAGCTTTATGTCTGCCTACCTAGCAGTGCCCACCCCAAGAAAAACTAACCATAAAAGATAAAACTCAGAAAAATGTTTTTATTTTTTATTTTTATTTTTATTTTTATTTTTATTTTTATTTTTATTTTTATTTTTATTTTTATTTTTATTTTTATTTTTATTTTTATTTTTATTTTTATTTTTATTTTTATTTTTATTTTTTATTTATTTTTATTTTTATTTTTATTTTTTTTATGGCGCAATCGTTCTACATTGATAAATTATTTGTTTTTGAAAATTTAATATTTTTCGTTGCATCCTGCCGTATGGTAATACATTTGTCTTCATCTTAGCTTTTAGTTACTCTGCAACACTACCTTTATAGGTTAAAGGCTAACATTAAAAAACATTTATTTGCGGTGCCGCCTTCTGTAGAGGAAAAAAATGTATTAACAAGTCTTTCACGAAAATTATTACCTATTATCTCAAATTAACATCTATGAATGAAACTATCCCCTTTTTCTATCGTTTTATCAATTGATTGTGTATTCTGAGTATTCCCTAATACTACCTTTTAATTACGTCTATATTGTTATATAAATTATTGTTACAGTTCGAAATGAAACTACACACAGCCTACCTTTGGTTATATAACAATGCAAGCCACTGACTGAAAATAGGTATGTCTAGCAATGCAAAATTTAAAGCACTTCAGATAGCTACTGCAATCTTACGCTGTTTTACTGTTATAACTGGATAGTACTATTTGGCGCCTTGGTGTTCATGATACTTGGCAGTATTTTATTTATTTACGGTTTCTTCTGGTGCTCTCTCCTACCGGAGGTTCCCTTTGTGGCTGCAGGCTGCATTCCACAACAACTTAGTTCATTATGTATAGTTTAAGATCTTCACTTAATATATTGGCTACTAGCTAACTGGCTATTCACATTGAGACTGCTGCCTGCTTATTTCAATCGGCTGTTGCACAACATTGCACTTTTCTTTTTTTTTAATAGCAAAGTTTTCGTTCCCCCTTTCAATTGTCAATAGCTTCGTTCAGACAGTCCGCGGCGATCCCATGAGCCATTTCTAACTAGCAAAAGAACATGAATGGAAAAGTCCGAATTTATTATTATAGTCATAACTGATTTAATATATT
This sequence comes from Halesus radiatus, assembly GCA_022606495.2. Lineage (NCBI taxonomy): Eukaryota > Metazoa > Arthropoda > Insecta > Trichoptera > Limnephilidae > Halesus > Halesus radiatus. The sequence goes on from JAHDVE020002740.1 coordinate 12,120, forward strand.
TTATTTTCCCCTTTGACTGCTATTTATTTGGTCAAGCGCCCGCCGCAGAATGAGTGGACGAAGCTATTAGCGTCGTCCAGATTCCGAGAGGCGTGCAACGAATGAGCTAGACAAAGACGAACTTGGTTTGGTTAACTAGGGTTAGATTTATATATTATTTTTTTATCCTTTTAATGACTTTAAATATACTTCTTTTGAAAAGTTGTCACATTCCTCGCTGTGCCGAATTGTCATGGGATCATCTTTTAATTATTTGTTTGTGAACTACCTTTTTATATTTTGTTAACAACATTAAATATTCTATAAAATAACATATTTTTGTTGTTTTGTTTCAGTTGAGGCGGTGGGGGTTGAGCGGGCAAAATGGGGAAGCTGCTATCCAAGATCTTTGGGAACAAGGAGATGAGAATCTTGATGCTGGGTCTCGACGCGGCCGGCAAGACCACTATCCTGTACAAGCTAAAGCTTGGCCAGTCAGTGACCACCATCCCCACGGTTGGGTTCAACGTGGAGACCGTCACGTATAAGAATGTAAAATTTAATGTTTGGGACGTTGGGGGGCAGGATAAGATCCGGCCGCTGTGGAGGCACTACTACACGGGTTAGTAAATGAATGCAAACTGTTTTCCTTCTTAATTTATCCTCGTGCTGTTGGGTTATGGTCTCTGAAGTCTTATAATTTTTCCATTTATTCACAGAATCTTAGCTATATAGCAGAAAATCTATGTCTGTGGTACTAGATGAAGTGCGAAAATTATCATTTTGTAATAAGTCTTTCCGTTATGTTTTGTATCCTTTTTCACATTTCACTTTGTTTTTCTTTCCAGAGAAACAAAAAGTTTCAAACCGTTTTTATGAGAAATGTCGTTTTTGGACTCATCATATCTTCACCCAAAACACAAACAGGGGCCGTATCTCATATTTTGTAAATCTCCAGGAGAGCCATAAAACTGTTTTTTGTTTGCCAGATTCTTATACATTTTATTACATGTTTCGTTAATGGGGCTTTAATTAAGCCTTTTTTTGCATACTTTAGGGAAACATGTAATAAAATTAATAGAAATCCGCACAAAAAAAAATTATAGCGTCTACTGGAATATCGCTAAATTTGATATATGCTTGTTTGTATTGTAGGCGATGATATTCTGACCCTAAGAACACAGATTTGTATGAAACATTAAAAACTGTGAGCTCTGGTGAGTGAAATTTACCCAGATTTTTCAACAATATATATGTTGAGAGCAAATTACTTTCGGTATGGGTATTTTTGTACCCGAAACAATATATATTTCTAAATATTCTTCGAGATTTTTCTTAAATTCTTTAAAAGTTTAAAAAATCGTTTGTTTTTCTTTCTGGAAAAATCGTGAAAAAAATTACAGCAAGCTTTCTAGATTATAGTGATATATTACAATATGCTAAATTGTCATGGATCTAATATAAATAATAATTAATATCAATTAAAATCCCCCAACAATCATCATTCCACAATCAATCAACAATTGGCATTGCGCTCATCAATCATCCCACATGATATGTCTACCGTTTCAGGCGATTAGCTCTCGTAATGTCTAATGCAAACTATCAATTCCTTCTGCTTATTTTGCGTCTTTTAAAAACAACATTGAATTAATAGACCTTGAATGAACGCCTTGATTTTTACTGCACTCGGTCAAAGTAATAAAAAATTATTTGCATGTCGACTAGCTAGTGCTTAACCTGTGTAAGGGACATTTTTCTCATTGTTCTCATGATTCATTCTGCAATAAATAATAACTTATTCATTGATTGGCATCACTGTGTGTTTAAGAACAAATCCATCATCCATGCTTGATGCAATATCTATAAAAATAATTTTGTACATTAGAGCCCTTTAGTATTGGAGGTACTTCAAGATCGTGTCATTTATTGTTGCTTGTTTTCAACACACGGTTCGTTAGATAAAATATAATATTTCCGCATTCTGTATCTTTTATTTTTATCCTCAAATTACACTCCTTGCATAATTTCTTATATTATGACTAAAACCTTCAACAAATTTCAAATCTCTTGTTTTTTCCAATGTCATTACCGCACAGAGCCAGTGGAACTGAAACATTCCTAATTAGGGCTATATTGTGAGGCTGAAGGAAGTGAGGACAGGAAGGAAATGTGGGAGAGGAAGGTTGGGAAGAACTTGACTATTCAGATCTGGCTAATATTTAAATAATTCAGCACTGATTTTCGATTTAGTGGTCAATTGAATGTGATGGAATTTGAAAAAACCTCAACCTAATCGTGACTATGTGTAATCATTGTATATTGTATTCTGTTTTTACATGTGGGATACATTTCACAGTACACTGTGTAAAGAATACAGTACATAATGTATAGGAAAAGAGGAGATGGGTTCTATTGTATAAAATTTAGTCCAGGATGTCAAATCTAGGAAGGGAAAAATCTAGGATTAGAATAAGAATGGATATTATTGTCACGCTTTGTTGAACATGTTATTTCAAAATTGTGTAAAAACAGAATTGACTTTACTTTGTATTTTTTGCTTTGTAATCAAACAGTGTGTTCTGTTTACAGGAACTCAGGGTCTGATCTTCGTAGTGGACTGTGCAGACAGGGACCGGATCGACGAGGCTCGTCAGGAGCTCCATCGAATCATCAACGATCGGGAGATGAGAGACGCTATTATACTTATCTTCGCCAATAAACAGGACCTGCCTGACGGTAACAAATATTTTTATTTAACCATTTACGGTTGCAGATGGGAGAATTCTCATATAACTCGGTGATTTATTATGGTAGATAATATTTCGCCGGGTTGTTTTGGTTCTTATGAATGTTCTAGATTTTGATATTATTGATTATTTGTTTTGGTGGTCAAAGAGCTATATGTGTTTTGATCTGATTTGACTTGACAATTTATCCAGCACTCATTGATGGCTCCAAAGAATAAATGACCAACTCGAAAATCGTCCATTGTGATTCACCTGTGGGACTCCAATGTGCCATAACATAATGCGCATTCACATTATTCCGTTCAACGCCAATGCGCACTATGAAGTCGATTCAGAATGGTCACGTTCTTACGGAATTTTGAGCCTTAAATATGTTTATACAATACTCCACAAATTTTTGTTCGATTGGTAAATGAATATATGTACTACATTTAAAATATTCTCACTTCTCGTTTGTCAAACGCCAACTGAAAAAATAATGATATCCTGTCACTGCGAAAAATATTTCCTGTTTTCAATGTCTCGTATTTCAAACCTCGTATTATTTTATTTTTATTGTGAAGGGCACTTATTTCACTTTATGGAAATATAGTAAATCTTTTTTTTAACACCAGACAAAAAAAATCATTTCTCTATTCTGGCGAAACTACTTATGATATATACATAAAATTTTTATATGGACACAAACATATTATCTGTTCAGACCATTTACAAAAACATAATTGTGCAAAAAACACATCAATAAATACGAAATTACACTCAGCTGGCGCACAACGTGTAAATCCCTGCTTTCAAAGGGTTAAAAGGGTTAAAAGATTGTATTTAATAGATAAATGAATCCTGGGTCTACCAATCATACAAATACAGGTTTGATAACACTGTTGCTTGCCATAATTAGAATTTAAAGAAATGGTTTGTTTAAAATCGCTATTCTTATTTCACCCGTTGTTAACCCGGCTTGAAAGAGCCTTTTATTCATCAGTATGGAAGTAACAATTTATTTTTATTGCAGGGGGGTTTATAGAATCCATATTATGGATTCCCAAGAGTGAAATTATTCCAAATCTCAACTTAATATACATATTCTTTATAAATACCCCCTTCTATTGGATTATCCTTTTCTGTTGTTTTTTCGGTTTCGTGGTTCATTTGGGATGTGTTAATATTATCTTCTTCAATGATTAAAATATTACAATGAGTTTTACAAACTTCAATAAGTTATAAAAAATAAATTGAATAACCTTTAAATGTTTAATGGTTGTTGTTTCCAGCGATGAAGCCTCACGAGATCCAGGAGAAGTTGGGGCTGACGCGTATCCGCGATCGCAACTGGTACGTGCAGCCCGCCTGCGCTACCTCGGGCGACGGACTCTACGAGGGGCTCACCTGGCTCACCAGCAACCACAAGTTATGAGCCCCCCGGAGGTAACCTATCAATTTATTTAACAATCCTAACAGTTCATCTCATAATCCACATCCACAACCGCATATCTAAATTTTATTTTTCTTGTCTTTAGTATCGGTCTATGTATATCTAAACATTATTTATATGATTAAAGACACCACACTTAATTCAAAAACGAAAACATTACTAGTTTTCCCACAAAATACAACAAAACAATTGCATTCAACCCGAACGACAACTCATGTAAATCAACAAAGTAGATCTCCAATCAACTTTATTTAAAGATGGTTCGTATTCAATATTGGTACTGTCATTCAATAGCCAACAACCTGACATACCTTTGGTAAAAAAATATTAATAAGAGATTTTAATCTATATTTCATTATTATCCTAGTAAGGTTGAATATCTTTCATCATAACAAGTAAGATGTGTGTTCATGTTTCAGGTTGACCTGGTGCACACTGCCCCTGGGTCGAGGAGGGGAGACTAGTGTCAGCGGCAGGAGACAAGACAGTGTCCAAAGTGTGTGAATCATAGCATATACATAGTGAACTGTTATTCCATTTAATGCTTACTACATTACTACAAACAAACAAACATACTGTATGCACAACTACTAAATAGTGAACCCCTAGTGAAGAGTGAAAAGTGAATCAGTGAATCATACAGTACGACGCTGTGAGCTATACAGCTACTAGTGGAGAATGTGTAATAAACAGAAAACCCCCAGATATTAATTACACCATGCCATTTATTTCTAGCGATAACTATTAAAAAGAAACATTTATTAATAATAATAATTAATGTAATGTTCATCTCTAATAATATGTATAAACGTGTATATTTTAAGTTGGAAAAGTATTTGATACTTTGAATGCGTCAATAGCTTGTCCGTTACAATAGGGAGTTAATATGCCCAGACCCACCCCATCGGACATCGCAGAATGGTCTAGCAAACTGGACTGGTCTGGTTAATTGGAACAGTTTAGTTTATTGGGATGGATGCTTGGGAAATTGGTATGTTCTAGCAAATTATAGCATTGTGGGAAATCTGTACGATGTGGCAAACTGGGGCGGTTTAACAAATAATAGCTGTTTGATTGATTGTGATGCCCTAGGAAATTGGAACACTTTAGCAAACTAGAGCGGTGGTAAACTGGAATGTTCTGACATACTAGAATAGTCTGGTTAATTGGAACTAAAAACCACTTTCCGGCTAATTTCGATGACAGAAATTGAGATGCAAAGCAAACAAGAGCAGTTTCGTTAACTGGGACGTTTTAGTGCAGCCCGGTTGATTGATGATCTAGGAAATTGGAACTGTCTAGCAAACTAGAGCAATCTGGTTAATTGCGATGACTAGGAAATTGGGATGGTATAGCAAACTAGAGCAATTGGGTTAACTGGCATGTTCTAATAAACTAGCACAGTTAGAATATTGGAACTTCTTGTTAACTGCGAAGACTAGGCAATTGGGACAGTCTAGCAAGTTTCAATAGTCTAGCGAACTGGAATGGTCTGGCTAACTGAGACAGTTTGGTTAACTGCGAAGACTAGCTAATTAGGACAGTCTAGCAAGTTTCAATAGTCTAGCGAACTGGAATGTTTTGTCTAACTAAGACAGTTTGGTTAACTGCGAAGACTAGGTAATTGGGACAGTCTAGCAAGTTTCAATAGTCTAGCGAACTGGAACGGTCTGGTTAACTGAGACAGTTTGGTTAACTGCGAAGACTAGGTAATTGGGACAGTCTAGCAAGTTTCAATAGTCTAGCGAACTGGAATGTTCTGGCTAACTGAGACAGTTTGGTTAACTAGTGCAGTCTAGAACTAGGACGGGACAGGCACGAGAGTCACTGGGTGCTCGGGAAGTTGTCTGTTTTAAATAAATTATATTTTCTTTTGCATTAGTTATAGGAGCTATTCATTTTTTTAACTCTTAAGAATAGCTATCCCTTAGATTCTGGTATGTAACAGAATTTGCCAAATTATTGTTTATTTGTTAGTGATTTTATACTTTTATGTAATATAATAATAGTTAAATATATCTCCACGGGGATCCTGTGGACCCGTGACCCGTGACCTGCCTTCTTCATGTCATTCATATTAACATTATTCCGGTCTTGCCGCCGAGAGCTCCGCTGTAACGTCTCTTTCTGTTACATGTATTGTTATGGGAAAGAGGAAGAGATTACAACGGAGCTGTCAGCGGTACGCCTATAGCTTTGTAACCAATCTATATTCTCCAAAGTGAAGTGTTACTATATTTTCTTATTTTGTGTTTGCCAAACGCTGAGTTAATACAGCGAGGCCCTTTCAATGCTTCGTTCACAGGATATTTCCACTCAAATTATTGTAGGCACCAAAATCCTAAAATTGTTCCACTATAAATTATTATTACTTGCTCCTTGACTATCACTAGCCATTATTGCTGAACTGCTTCTGCTCTGCACAAATGTAACTTTTGGTAGCAATAGCGTGTCATATCCTTTCGTTGCTAATTTCACCATAAATAAATTTTAAAAAAATCTGTATCTTCACAAAAAAATGTTTAAAAAATTAATTTCCCTTGTTATTTTGTTAAAATGTATTTTTTATTATTATTAATATCGATTCGGCACTATTGCCTGTAAAAAAAAATTCTATTGCTTATTTTTATTGAAACAGAATCATTAAAAAATGATATATTTATCAAATCGTCTTGTGAATGCAGAAATATCCAAAGTTCATATGAGGCAATTTAGTAAACAATTTTCAAAACAATTTAAATGGCTCGATGCGAAGTAAGTTTAAATGCAGTTAGGATAGTTCTGCATTCAGGTAATAAAATATTCTCAGTTTATGTATATATATGTGTATTATTGAAATTAATAACAACATACTGTTTTTCCCTTATTTAAGCATAATATTGCTGTTATTTTTTTTTGTAAAAATAATCACATCACAATAACAACTAAGCAATTGATTTATTTGTATACAATGTAATTATGATTGAATTTCTTACCAATCGTAATAACATAAATTGAGCAAAGTATAGCTTTATTATTTTTTTATTAAAAACCCGTTGAGAAGAATACCTCACACTTGGTAGATAACCATTGTATAATATGAAGGTGTCACCGGAGAACTTTAGCCTTATATGATGTAGGATAGCCACCACCCGGTTACTTGCCAACAAGTCTTCAATCTTATTCTGTTATTTAATTGTTAAAGTGCTCGCAATTTTTACAAAACTGATTTGTATGTTAGGAATTACTGTTTTTTTTCTTAGATAAATAATTATGAAAAGCAATTGCGGACGGAAGTTGCTAGGGAGGATTGAAGGTAGAGCTTCCTCGCTTGAAGGATGAAGGTGGATTATTGTCAGAGGACCCGCTTGTCTGAGGATATTTTCTTATTCACCTTTGAATGTTCTCCGTTACACGGAAGACATTTAAATTTACACATCACAGAATATTTCAGCATTAGTCTCATATTTTAAGCCAGCTATGGATATTAAATTAAAATGGTGAAAGGTCGAAGTAGTTATGGAAAATGACTGCCAACTTTGTACTGGACACACGGAGTGTTATTTGTCATAGCCGATGTTGACTGCTAACTCTGTACTAGACACGCGGAGTGTTATTTGTCATAGCCGATGTTGACTGCTAACTCTGTACTAGACACGCGGAGTGTTATTTGTCATAGCCGATGTTGATTGCTAACTCTGTACTAGACACGCGGAGTGTTATTTGTCATAGCCGATGTTGACTGCTAACTTTGTACTGGACACACGGAGTGTTATTTGTCATAGCCGATGTTGACTGCTAACTTTGTACTGCACACACGGAGTGTTATTTGTCATAGCCGATGTTGACTGCTAACTCTGTACTAGACACGCGGAGTGTTATTTGTCATAGCCGATGTTGATTGCTAACTCTGTACTAGACACGCGGAGTGTTATTTGTCATAGCCGATGTTGACTGCTAACTTTGTACTGGACACACGGAGTGTTATTTGTCATAGCCGATGTTGACTGCTAACTTTGTACTGGACACACGGAGTGTTATTTGTCATAGCCGATGTTGACTGCTAACTTTGTACTGGACACACGGAGTGTTATTTGTCATAGCCATGACGCCGAGGAAAACGTTTTACTTGTGTATATGTATATGTATTGGTTTCCGTGGAGTGTTACAATGTGACTGGCTACTAGAAATGTTGTAGATATTCCAATACCAGTCGCCTATGAGACAATATTAACGAGTAATGCACGTTTTCTAGTGAATTAAATTTTACATCAAATATTATATTTAAATGGATAACTTTTATTTGATTAATTTATATGTATATTTTATGTTGAGTTGAATCGATACATTCCGAGAAAGAACTTTCATGCTGTCAATTCTCCAAGTTCAAGCGTTCGTCTGGGTAGGTTCATTGGCAAACCGTAAGGAACTCCAGTCAATAAAAAAAGTTCAACTAAATACTGGTATATTTCAATTTTTTTTTTAAATGACATTTTCATTGTTAAAATAATTTTCGATGTTTGAATTTTTCAAAGCCCGCCAAAACAATTGAAATCTGGCAGGGCTGGCATTTTTAATGCACGCGGCCGACCAACCCGTGAGGGAGCAGGCTAAGTTCTGTCAGAACCCGCCGCCAATCGCAGGGCGGGTAAGAGTCTTACGGTTTCAATTGTTTTTATGCGACGTTTTATTAATTCTATGTATATGTATAATAAAACTTAGTATGTGTTCAGAATCAGCGTTTGTTGATCTGTATATGAATATATTTTTTTAAGCCATAATATTTTTCACTTGAGTTCCTTATTGCAACAATTGCTTCTGGAATAGCCATCTCTTTATGGACATTGAGCTGGCTTGCTGGATTGAGGTGTTGGCAAACCGTTGAACCAATCGGGACCGATGCGGGGCTGTTGAAGTTGACACCCATGTATAATATTAGTTTCCTTGTAATACTTATCTTGACTAACCCACTTATATATGTTACAAATATTTTACTGGGGCAAGCTCGGCATGTAATGACCGCAAGTATTTATTTCAATATTTTTAAGGACACAATTATTTCTGTCGTTGAGCTTAGTTTGTCTTAGTAAATGATTTGCTAATTTGGCCAGCCTTGTGTACCGCATAAGAGTCCTCATCCATTGTAATTTAAACAAATATGGGATTATAATAAAAGTGATGAAAGTGCATACCGACTATTTCTTTATCTGCTGTAAACCTGAATTTTATTGAAAATCTTATCTGTTTTCATTTGCTTAGCTTTGACTATTAAAAGCAACCAAAACCATCTGCCTCAACCAGCACTGAGATATTGTAAGAAGTAAAATCGTGATTTACAAATTTTAACCAACAAAACATATTATTCAGTACCAAAAAAACTGTGCTTCCGAATTTTCCTGTGATCAATCACTCGGTGGAGGGGTACGTTAGTTTTAAGAGAATACCATATCACATACTTTTTAATTTTTGCTAATGATGCTGATGATGGTCATGGTTTTTTTTTTTTTAAATGAATACCGCACAAGAGTTTCAACTGCTCCCAACCGTCTGGAGCCAGTGAGACTATGGCATCCCCAATTGGGGAATGTTGTGAGGCTGAAAGTATTGGGGAGGGGAAGGAGAAGGGGAAGAGGAAGGTGGGGAAATACCTGGCTATTCAGATCTGGTCACCAAACACGGCTAAAAGCGACTTCAAGCAACGTTTCAATTCTGAATGGTGGTCTTTCACCAGGGCGATACTGAGAGTATCTTCCACTCTGGAACGTGCTCAAATATACTATATATTATTTTTAAATGAATTAATTGTGAAACAGCACAAATTAATGAAATAAAATTTACTTGCCCACGCCGGAATTAGAACCCGCGACCTTCGGATTCGTAGTCGCGAGCCTTACCACTCGACCATGGAGGCCTTCAGGTTTGGTTTAACGACCGGATCATCTTATGTACGCATCACATATTTTTGTTTTGATCATTTCAAAGTATGGTTTCCAAAAACGTTTATTCATAAAATGAAACACGTGCTTCGAATTACAATTTATTCATTATCAAAAACATCCGTTGTAAATAATATTTTTATAAGAAGAAGAAGACTACACCTAAAATGCAATTGAAATATTGTATGTGATATTGGTACGTTGCTTATCGTGATAAAATGTTATTTGAATTGAACAAATTACAATTTTGTTACAAAAAAGACGATTAAAACTAAAAACGATGACGTGTTACAGACGCGAGATGTACGGCTGGCATCTGTGCCCTCCAGATCCTCTGTGATTTATTATTTGCCTGGAAAGATAAAGCAGATGAAAAAATAGGTGAATCATTTAATATTGCTCAGGTAGAAGAGCTTATAATGTTATGTTATTTATTTTGTTAAAAAAACTTGGACATGTATATATAGGTATATATATATTTTTCGTAAATTTGCTGATATATTTGTGTTGGACGAATCTGGCCATTGATCTGGTCACTGAATGTTTCAATTCATAATAATTTTCTTTTACCAAGGCTTCATTTTATCTTCCATTCTGGATAAAGCGTATGCAAAGTCACTTTTGATGTTTATCGATTTCCGATTGTGTGAAGCATCAAATTCTCTTAAACAGTTAGTTCTGGCATCAAGAAATTTAGCTTTTTCTTTTTTAAATTTCTAGGTCAACGTAACCTTTTTCCAACAATGCCAAATTGTTCAATTGTCCAATAAGGACAATTGGTGTTATGAATCGGGCAAAGCCAGGTTGTAACTGCTTGTATATTCATTTACATTTTGTTGCAGTCACCTATCCAAACACTTCTTCACAACTTATACAAATATGTTTAACCCTTGTAAATGCTTGGTAAGTTTTTTGCGTAGTCGTTATACCTGTCATCAAACACTGATTAAATAAGCTAGAGATTCTTTTGAAGATTGCAGCTTACCTTTATCTCGGGCAACTAACCGAGAGATTCCTTTTAAGATTGCAGCTTACCTTTATCTCGGGCAACTAACCGAGAGATTCCTTTTAAGATTGCAGCTTACCTTTATCTCGGGCAACTAACCGAGAGATTCCTTTTAAGATTGCAGCTTACCTTTATCTCGGGCAACTAACCGAGAGATTCCTTTTAAGATTGCAGCTTACCTTTATCTCGGTCCTTCTGCAGGACCCGCAGCGCCATGAGGGTGATCTTCTCAGCGGCGGCCTTCACCAGGTCCGTGGTGATGGTGATGTCACTGGCGCGTGTGTGGCAGACCAGCATGGCCAGGCGCCCATCGTCCTCTGTCACTTTGGCTGGAATCACCAAGTTATTAAGTTAGCAATATCTTGGGACTTCACTGGAACTTCAAATCCTCCAAAAAGATGAAATTATGTTTTTATGGGAGATAAACTGATTGAAACTCATATATTTTTATCAAAAAGAAGCTATACATATATGTATTCTCAAAAACCGATCGAAACTCTTTTATTATAAAAAGAAGCATAACTTTGTTCTGAAAAGGGAGTAGATCGGTACCCATTGTGAGTATTGAACTCAATCCGCCTGACTACTAGCAGACCTTCCTACAGGCCTATGATCCACCTCAATATTGCGTTGGAGGGTTATCTTCTCAATTTATTTTGTTTCGCTGGATTGTATTTTGAGTACCACAAGCAACTTTAGATATTCAGCAAAAAAAGCACTATGGAAAATAAAACAACCATGAATTATTGGAGATTTTTCAAAGCCGTGTTCAGCTTTACCCTCTGATGGGAAGTAAGTGAAAGAATAACGCAAGGATGGCATTATGCACATTTACATACTTTGTTAAATGATAATCTTGCAACCGCCGCCCCGGGAACCATTAATTGGATAACCAACACCTCTGCCATAGGTCACCCCGAGTAATTCGCTACGTTTGGTGACTTAGCAGGGGTGCCAGGTTTCATGGGGTGAGGTTTATCCAGGTCCTGCGGTTGCCCACCAACTGCGTGGTGGGTCGGATCGGGAGAGGCCGGTTGAGGGAGACCCTTTGACCTCTCCATCCGGACCCTTTCGACCATCACCTTGCACCGCAGTGAGAGGGATGGATTAATATGTCCGTCACTCCTATACATACTGACCACCAGATTCCTACCCATCCCTCATAACCTTTTTCCTTCCCATAACTTCCTCTCTTTCCTTTCCTTAATAATACCTTCCACACAGCATCCCGAAAGATGGGGCCATGAGGGAAATTATTTTCCTCAGGGCCTCCTGTGTGGAGTTAATAAAAACTAAGAAAAGATTTTTCTTTTAAATTTTGTTGGATACAGGTGAGATATGTGTAATGTTTTATTTGGCTGATTTTTCCTTGTTTAAAATTAGGTTACAAGCTCATGTTATTTTCGAGGATAACGGCAATAATATTTGGCTAGGTTCTCACTAGGTTCCCTGCCGACTCGGGGCAGTGTGCTGATGGTGACAGTCTCCGGGTTCAGGCCGCGGTGCACATGCTCCGACACCACCTGTGTCATGACCCTCCTGGTCTTCACAAGCGCCTTCTCCAGCAGTGAGGTGGACTCCCGCTCTTCGCGAATGTCCTCCTCCAGGTCGCGCTGAGACGCGCTCTGGTGCAGGTCACTCTGGAATGTGGCATCGCCACAACTTATTCATGAAGTATGGACCACAGTAAGGGGGTATTTCACCACCCCGTGTAAACTGTCGATTAGCGCTATTCGAAAAGCATATATTATTTGCGGCACCACTGCTGAGTAACGCTACCCGTCAAGTAGATGTCTATTTTAACAGCCATTTAATCCTACAATGTACTTGACGAGTAGTTACTCAACAATTTACTCATGATGATATAACCCTTAAGGGGTCAACCGTGGTCTCCCCAAGAACTAATGCATTAAGGATGGGTTTCGTTCCTCGGCGAAGGAGAAAGCATTGTATTGTATTACCTGTTTCGTTTGCTTCTTTCTACCTCTACCAACATCGGGAGCTCTGAAAATGTAAAAATAAGATATTTATAAGAGTTCAACATTAAATTTGGTTTTATTAAAAACAATAAAGGTATTTAAAATTCAAATTTGAAAATAGAGCTGCCTAGGTCTCCACGTCTACATTTCTTGATAGTCCAAGATTTAGTAATACATAATATACTTAAAATTACTGAATAATATTATTCATGTGTAAAAAATGCTACGCATGTAAAACTACGCTGTTTCATTGTAAATGTCTTGAAGCATCACCACCGCTGTCCATGAAAATTGAATCCACAATCGTTCAGTTCCACTTCTATAATAAAATACTTAAATCACATAAAACTAATTTTATAAGTAGATGAAGAAAAACATCATGCGTACGTACGAGTACATTAAACTTTCACAGTGCAAGTCCAGCGGGGAAGATGTTACCCAAAAATTCCAATGCTTAGAGTCTCTGGGACCATGGCACCCCTTGAGGAATATCGTGAGCAACATACTTGCTATTCGGATAGAGTACAGTTGTGACAGTTAAGATATTTTAACCAAATATAAAAATACAATAATGCATCATTCCACACCGAAAAAAAAATGTATTTAAGGGAAATTCACTTCTTCTAGTGCACAAGTAAAGTGGAGGCATGGAACAGAAGAGAGTATTCACATTAAGTAAGGAACTAATTTTGCCTTGCCTGCCACTTTACGTGTATGCACTGCGCGCTGTCGGTAGATGTGAATCCAACTTTATTCAAACAAAATTCTACATCGTAGCGTAATTTATTATTTATAGGTACCTAATTATTTTTTTATTAGAAAGCTGTCAATAGACATTTGTTTTCGCCGACAATCAAAATTTGATGAAAATGCGACACAGCATTATCATTAAATAAATTTATTGCACGCATAGCCGCTGCCTTATTAGGGTAATGCTTTTCAATGTACTATGCAACAGTTGACAATGCTTTCAACATTTCTGTTATTGCTGGGGAAGGTTCTAGCTTTGCTGTTACCTTCTCATCGGCATTCTCCCCTGAAGAACTCTCCTCCACAGCTTCTTGACATGAAACACAATGCAATTCCATAAGCTCCTGGCTGTGCTCTTCCACAAGCTCATTGATATCATTGTTATCCACCTCCAGTCCCATGATGTTGGCCAAAGACACAATCTCATTGACTACATTTTCCACAGGCAATGTCTCAAACCTCTCAAAGTCACATTCGACAACGCTGTCTGGCCAAATCTTTTTCCAAGAAGAAATAAGGTTCACTTGGTGAGTCCCTTCCATGCTTTTTCGATCATCTCGGGGCAGGCAACAATGCAGAAGTGATTTTTCCAAAACTCTGAGAGTGAGATTGATCCCTTCAGTCACTTGAAAACAACGCTTGAAGGGTGCATTAGTGTAGAGCTTCTTAAAGTTAGAAATGAACTGCTACTTCATAAACTGGAGTAACGGAGTGATGTTGGGAGATGGCAGAGATTGGATCTCGATGAATTAAAATTCTTCACGGAGATCAGCTCGTGCTTTGATTTTGCAATCCGGGATTAAATGGTATTCTTTTCGTCTCATGTGAAACGACGCTTGTTAAGTGGGTTATTTTATTGCAATTTGTTTTGCTCATTATGCAAATCACATGTTCTGTATTTTTACATGCACTTTGCCAGTTACATATAGATTTTTTTTTACGACAGACAGATTTCCGGATCACGAATAAACTGACAATGTTTGAATTCTTCTTATTTCCATAATTATAAGCAATGTTGCTTGAGCAAGGATGAAGGACTTAGCTAATGACTGAACCTGTGGTGCCTAGGTGGTATGCTAATATTTTGGATGACTCGTCGATTAACCGTTGATATATATAATGAATGTAAGCAATTGACTTAATGACAAATAGTGTAAAGTGATTTGGCACACCCTTCCTTGGCTGCTTTGGCCGCCGCTATCAGGAAGTTCTTCATGATGACGAGGGCCCTGGTATACACCGTCAGCAGCATCTGTGCCGTCTGCTTCTTGGTGTCGTTGAGCACAGCTCGGGCCATCATGGCATTTACAGCAGACCTCACGGGGATGGGCTGCAATCATGTCCATATAATGAAAAAAAAGTGTTCATAATGCAGATTTCATCTTTTCAATGATACGGAGCCGATTATGCTTTTTGTTTCTGTCAAATGGAACAAAGAGCATATAAACAAAATAGTGTAATAATAATGAACGAGTACCATAATTATTTAAAATGTTATTAAGGTTGTAATATAAAATGACCTAATAGAATGTGCAATCAGAGTGGAAATAATAAAAATGGTGTATTCTAAAAGGTGAGAAATACCGAGAAAGAACAAGAAAAAATGGTTGAATCTTAGGGAGACTTATGCTGAAAGGTGAATATAAAGGTAATTTATTATTTAAACATTCCGATCAAGTGTTATGTACTTACAACATGCTCCCAGTGCTCCAGTAGCTGGCCAGCTCGGTCAAGGGTGGCTATGGAGGGACTGCGCCCACTCACTGCGCTCTGGGCCGCCTCGCGGAGCAGCTCCCGCTGAGGATAGGGCTTCTTCTCCTTCCTGAGTGCTGGCTGCTTTTGCTGGATTCAGTCATGAAAAATTCGTTAAAGAATATTCAGATAAATCATTGTTTAAAGCAGTAATATGATAATAGGTAATGACTTCTGAAATTCTGACTGAAAAATAAATGCGTAGAATCGAATAAGGGTGGTTTTGGTGAGCACCTCTCGTGGCTTGAACAGAAACAGAAAATAAAGCTTGCTTTATTAATAGTTTTACAGGTGTCCTAGCAGATCCGTTAGTTTGAACCTATTAATTTTCCAAGGGGAATCCTGTCAAAAACGAGTGATGAATTTATGTACAGTTTACTATTTACGAGTAGGTACAATCTTCAAGCGATCGCATTTTATCCAATATTTCATATAACTGAATTTAAGATGTGAACACAGGTAAAAATATAATTATCGACCTCTTGCGTTCAAATGAAAAATAGCAAAGATACCCATTAATTTTTTTGCTAATATTCTAGCTGCTCCAGGTGCCGTATCGCAAAAGGCTGGAGTTGACTCTTGTTCATCATTTCAGTTCAAAAGGTTTACATAATGGTCATCAAAATAAGTGAATCATTCAAGAGTTGTCTTTCTGGTTACCTTGTCCCTCCAGTTGCTGGCCATCTTGTGCCTCAGCTCTCGGGCGTAGTCTCTCTCCTTGTCCGCGTGCGGCTTCTTCATGTTGGTCCTCTGGATGACGCCGAGTACGCGGTCCCGCTGCGCCTTAGTGCGCGCGTGCTCCTTGAGGTCGGCCGCCACGGTGGTGTTCAGGGTTTCCGTGTAGACGCGCAGCATCTCCGAGCGCTGGCGGAGACGTTCTTGCTGGGAGCGCCACAAGTCGTTCCAGCGTCGTAGATCCTGAAAAAGGTCAATCAGAACAATCGGCGATCATCAACCTCACCAAGCAACGCTGAACAACTTTTTTCATCTGATGATGTCGCTATGAAAACGGTCAGTTTCTCCGATTTCTTGTTTTTATGTAAAACATCGTCATCCGTTATTCCTCCTTCATTTTATCCGGTCCTCTTCCAAGACCAGCATTATTGAATCCCTTCCTACAGTGCTTTCAAACCGGATGGTCGTCCTGGTTGTACACAGTACAATCGGGGCAGTTCTTGTTACGTGACTGTATAAAAAAATACAAAGAGCTACAAATTGGTTATTATTGGCATAAGGGAAATCCATTAGGTATTATAAGGTACCTAGAGCTGTCTAAGAATATGTCATACCATAACCCGCACCAAAAGGATAAGTATTGTGAAATGCACTAGGAATAAAATTGATATTTATATTATAGACTTTATTGATCGTATAACAACGTATCTATAAATGGTCACATTGGCTACGTAAACATTAGGATTGCCGGAGAAGGTGCGGCGAAATGATGTTTATGCTTTCTCGATTACGAGTCCTTTTCAAATCATTGATTATTTTATGGAGCCGCTGTAATACTCACCTAGATGATAATAAAAAAAACAAAATAGCCGAAGAAAACTGTTAAAAAAACATCCACAAATGCTATTAACTCTCACCTCTTCTTCCCTCTTTCTGATCCTATCATCTTTGGCCTGCTGGAGACTCTTTCTCATCTTAATATCATCCAGTCTCATCATCTTGAGGGTCTTGACTTTCTTCATCATGGCTATTTCCTTGCTGGCTTCAACCCTCTTCCTGATGATCTCTTTTCTGGCGCGGCCCCTTCTGGCCACCTCCTGTTTCCTTTCCTCCTTCATCTCCTGAACTCTAATAATTCTCAGTTCCATATTTTGTTGACGTTCGTACAATCTGCAATATAAAACACGAGTTAAAATCTGAAATGTTGATGAACAAAAAAAGAAACATTTCTCGTAATTTTTCACAGGTTCATATTATATTATTAGACTTAATTACACTGCGAACGTATTGGCTAAGATTTGATCAGATTTTGTTTAAGCGGAAAAGTGACTTCTTACTCTCTTTCCTTTGCTTTTCTTTCTTCTTCTTGTTCCTCCATGACCCTACGCATGTTTTCCCTGGCCTTCTCAGCCCTGATAAAACGCACTCTCCTCTTTTCCTTTTCTTCCTCTACCTTCTGAAATAGTAGGGCGTCCCTACCCACTTCGTCCTGTTGAAACAAAATGAATCATGCACTATTTTAGCTTGTCAGTTCCTACTCCAGATAAATTTATTATACGATATCCAAGGTAGAACAGCCGAAAAGTTTAACAAAAACTTATTTATTGTCCTTTTCCGAAGGCTGTTATTCATGCGCCATTATTGCAATTTGGATTTAGCAAAATTATAAAATAAAATACTTTATAGGAGCTCTTAAAGATTTTATCCTCTTCTGTAAAATAATTAAAAAAAAAGAATAAATTCAGGCAAGGCGACACAGCAACCCGATCAGGCTGGGATCGCGTAGTAGTTAGTCATTACATACGGGTGTGGCTGGAATAATTACCCTGTGAATCATTTCCATCTTGATCTCCTTGGCGCGGATGTAGTGCAGGCGGCGACGATGCTCGTTGTAGACGGCCAGCGAACAGGGCGGCTCGGCGGGCAGCACCAGCGCTCGGCACGAGCGCAGGAACACGCGCAGGTTGGGGTCATGCAGTGGGTCGTACTCTGGCACCGTGCCGGGCCAGCAGTCAAACTCGGAGCCCGGAGGTTGCGCGTATAGCTGGGGGAATAAAAAGCAATAATCACGACTCATCTTTCCCCTTCTCTCTCCCCTTGTGGAAGCCAGTTCTTTGGGAAATTTCTGAATTAACAATGGGGGGGAGGGGCAACGAAATTCAAACACGGCTCTACTACAAATCTTATTTTTTCAAAATTTTAATCAATTCAAAAGGAATCGGTTTCCTAACCCGTTTCGGTTAACCCTCAGTTTCCTCCGAAGACTAAAATATTCAGTCATTTCTAATTTTAAGAGGTCATATTTATGAGAATAAATTGACTAAAATATGCATTAACAATTAAAAACAAAAAGCTCTAATATCCAAAACGACCAGAAAAAGTTCAAATATGCACAAACGGCCAAAAAGGCTCAAATATGCATACGTAATATATGTAAATATTATCCAAATGCATAAAATCCGATGACTCTTGATCACGGTATTATGAACCCCGTGGAAAATTCCAATTAGATTTATATATATAAAAATCAATGTAAGTTTGTTTGTTTGTCCTCGATTTTCTCGAAAATTAGTTGACCGGTTTCGCTGAAAATAGCACAGTTTGTTTTAATTAGTGCCGGGAAGGTTTAGAAAGTTTGAAAGTTTGAATGAAATCCAATATGTAAAACTGTTGCTATAACGTTTTAAAATTAGTATGAAAAACATTGAATCCGCCATGTTTTATTTAGGTTAGCCTATAGATATAACACTCTGGTTAGCCACAGATTGCATATTCTAAAGAAAAAAGTTTTTTTTTGGTAGAATATTTTCAAAATAATGGAAAACACGAGTAGGCACCGAACTTTATGATTTATATATATTTAGAAACAAATAAACGTTTGCAATGAAATAAAATATTCAAATGAATGTTTCTTTATTTGAAGATAGTTACTTTCGCTGTCAAATCTATTATAGCACCCCAATGACAAGCAAGAATCCACAACTTCATAACGTTATTCCAAAAAAAAAAAATTCCGAGCAAAGCCGGGTACACGTCAGCTAGTGAACATGAATTTATGTCTGAATTTTGATTTGAATTTGAAATTGGATTTGAATTCGAATTTATATTTGAATTTCTTTTCTAATTTGAATCGTACAAAAACAAAAAATAATCATACTCTATTTTCAGAACTTGCATTGAAAAGCTTGCATAAAAAATGAAAGCAGAGTTTTTAAATTGAGGTAAACCAACGCGATGGTGGCCGGGAACCGCAGTCCACGGGACAGGAACAGAGTTAACGGGATTACGTGCGGGCATTCATTAATTCATGCAACGCGAAAGCTCCAGCTTTTGTCATTTCAGTGTTCCCGTCCTCTCTACACTTTTCACACACCTACATTCTACCCTTTACTCACTGCAGACTCTACCATATGTACGTGTGTTATATTATCCCGTTCATTATTCTTGCTAATCCCGCGAGATGGAGTAGGTGTGTACATTCCACTTCGCGGATCAGTTCTTTTGTCTACCAACGTCATTTGAAAATATCACAGGGAATATGCTACTCGTATATAATATTTTAACCAATAAGTGCTTTGGATTTATATATTTGATCCGTCTTACTTATTAGATTCTTAGGGGTCGGCTCGGCTTTGTATAGTTGAGTCGACCTTAAGCCTGGTTTAAGGCGGTTTTAACGATAAGTACGTCAGTGGTAATAAGTCAAGTTTTCACTATTCTGACCTCACGCATGGTGTAATGTTTACACCGCAATTATTATTAAGAGGGAACATGATTTATTCTTCCAAACAAACAACGTTCTAATTTTTTTCACAATTATTGTGAACTAATATGTTTAAAAATTACACACTTTTTTAGGATTTTCGGAGGTTTGAACAACCTCGTTATTTATTTTGATTTCGGATGGATTTGATTTTGTATGTTTTTGGGTGTGACCAGTGTCGTGCATTACTCTGTGGCCAAAGACAGGCTGCGAGTAGTTTTCAAGTTTGTGTATGAACCGTGTACTGACTATTTGAAAAAAAACCAATTTGTTATTATCTTCCGCCGATTGCTGTGACCAACTGAATAAATTAATTGCGACAGAAATTTGTCGCAATGGTCAATGTTCCTATTATCTTTTAATTTTAATTTTTATAAAAAGAAATAAACATTCCTGGGTTACGAATAACCAGACAAAATTACCATCCGCTATCTACTATTCCCACCACAGTAAGCTAAAGATGTTGCTTGTGTCGTGTTGGAGGACTTAGCCGGCCGAGGAATTGAACACACGACGCCTGGGCGGGACCCAGACGCGATGCCAACTCGGTCAATAACCGGACCGGAAATTATTTCAATCATTCGATTTTCTTAGGGTAGGGACAGCTTTTCAGCCTTTTTGGATTGCAAGCCACAGGGTTTGACATTTCTCTTATTATTGTCATGGTTTTTGTCCTTGAGTTCTTTGGAAAATCCGTTAAATTTGGTGTTAGCCCGTCTAAAGATGTTATCATAACCAAATATGCAACAAAGGCACAAAATTCTTTTAAGACGCTGCATCCACCGGAGATATGTTTAGATATAGGTACCTGGTACACACTACATATAAACAGTTTAATGATCATATCCTGGCACTGTTCCATAGCAAGCGTAATAAACCTATCCTTATCCACTTTTGCACGTATATCTCACCTTTTTTTGTTCTCATTCACTACATACACACAATTATATTCATACTTTTATTCTTCCACTGTTTAATACTATTCTACTACTTTGTTTACCTTTTTTTCTATCTTTTTATTGAAATTCTTTTAAAATATTGCTTAATTTATTTACAAATCAATATAATTCGCTTTTCAAAGAAAATTGACCCTTCACCTCAATGTTTCAGAGTCCTATGTTTACGAATAGGCGCTAGGAACACATTCGACTGGGAGCAAATCTGAAAAAATGACATAAAACCGGTTATGGAAACCTCATTCTATCACTACGGTAAAGTGCTGACGTCAATGTACTATATATAAATATGAATTAGTCAAACATGGAATAGCTGGGCCACATGCCACTTTGAGGACGTTTGCACCATGCACCACCGATGTTTCATACTGCTTCTGATCTGATGACAATCCCACTAATGATAACGATAACGATTGTAGAATCAAATTGCCGATTTCGCATTTGCGATATATTTTCAAAATCGATGGGCAAAGCCATTATGCGCAATTTATTATCGTTGGAACGAACTCCGTTTTTATTTTATTCTGAGCTTTTTGTGCTTCGTTAAGTGAGGACTCGACCCAATATTTTCATGAAACCGCCAACATTCGAGTGGCTATCAAAAGGCAATCACCCGAATAATTTTAAATAGAAAAACGTCCCACGGAAGAACCCCGCATTAAAAGTGTTATTTATTTCGTGTTTCAATATGACTGGGCGCCTGATTGATAATAAAATAATATGATTGCACTCGAAAAACAAAGCTACTTTTATTCGTTATTTTTCCGCAAAAAAATTACACCTTTTTGTAACGATTGGCAAATTTTGTAATGACTGACAATATCGATACTGTGGCGCTAATATTTCGCTTTAATGGGAAGAAGGCTTGGATAATAAAAATAATAATGATTTATTACAGAAGGTAGTGCAGGGGTATTGCAATGCAATACTTTTCCCAAATGTTACAATAATAACACATAAAAAGTAACAGTACATAAAAAGGAGTTTTTAAAATTTTTTTAAATGGAAAACGTTTATGGCGGATGTTTACTGAACCCCGTCTCCAGAGGGCCACCAGGGGGGACTCCATCCAGGCAGCCATGGCAGTAATGATGGTATTCTTGGATTGGCGTACTCTGCACTATAAGCTTCCCATGCGGCGGCGGAGAAGTGCCCTGAAAGAGTGCACTCGTCCCTCCAGGAACATTTTCGTAGCTCTGCAGTGTCTTGGTAGACGAAATAGTTGGCGATATGCATTATTGTAGGTGATTTTTATCTTATCCCATTGAGATGCAGTGTAATCTACCCACAATTCTTATGTATACAGAAATGTGCAGAATGCGTTGAACAGTATTCTTTTGATGTTGAGATAAGACCTAGAAGAAGTAGGAGCCATGTTGTTGAACATCTCCGTATCAGCGAAATCGTATAAATTATTGTAATATAAGAAGCCCATCGGTAGAGGGATCCTCCACAAATGCTCCCGGAAACAGACAGGAGAGAGCGAAAGTCTCTACTGGATTGTCTCTAAGAATACTAATATTTTGGCGGCCTCCATGGTCGAGGGGTTAAGGCTCTCGACTACGAATCCGAAGGTCGCGGGTTCAAATCCCGGCGTGCGGAATTAAATTTTATTTAATTAATTTGTATTGTTTCACAATTAATTCATTTAAAAATAATATATAGTATATTTGCGCACGTTCCAGAGTGGAAGATACTCTCAGTATCGCCCCGGTGAAAGACCACCATTCAGAATTGAAACGTTGCTTGAAATGGTTTTAGCCGTGTTTGGTGACCAGATCTGAATAGCCAGGTATTTCCCCACCTTCCTCTTTCCCTCCCCAATATTCAGCCTCACAACATTCCCCAATTGGGAATGCCATAGTCTCACTGGCTCCAGACGGTTGGGAGCAGTTGGAACTCTTGTGCGGTATTCATATAAAAAATAAAAGAAATCGTGAAAGTTGAAACGGTTGAGACTCATTCTGGATAATTTATTATTTCCAAGAAAAAAGTTGGAAAATACTTGGATTCCCACCAGATTGCATGCGGGCTAGCGCATTACTGGGCAGATTTTTAATTGTCATACAATTTGTTGTCTTATTAGGCATTTTCAAATGTCAAGTTCTAAGAAGAACTTAAAAATAAATAAACATTCCCCTAACGAACGGTGCTGAATCTAAAAGGATTTAATTGAAGGTCAAGGTCAAGGTCCCGACCCTTTTGCTCATGTAGGTTATCCAGTCTGGCTCTTTTTCACTTTAAAATACCTAATTTGCTCGGTCTGCGAAATTTGAAATATGGGCCGGTCTTTTTAAAAAGTATTTAGGTAAACGTGATTATTTTGTTAGAGGATCAAATCTTATGGTCCTTTCTCGCTTATTTTAGCGATTAGTCAACTGTTGACGTGCGGGGAGAAAGGTGCCCCATGATGTAATCCGATTTTCGTATCAAAGGACTTTAAATTTACGTATTACTTACATCCGGTTCAATTCATCAAAAAACATTCAACTTAATTATTGAATAATTCTCCGAAACAGACGAAGAAGGCATATAAAATTAAAAGACACGCTACATGTTATTTTCATTGATTTATTGATAGTATTTTCAACAATCAATATTACAATGACGAAATTTTCAAATATCGTCAAGTTACTCGTAACTTGACGATATTTGACGTGTTCGACTTTCAAAAAAAAAATCTGAATTTTTCATATTTGTTTATCTGTTACTAGGGGTGTACCAGTGGGGTGCATTGCCGTGATATAGTTTTTAATGGATTTTTCATATTTGTTTATCTGTTACTAGGGGTGTACCAGTGGGGTGCATTGCCGTGATATAGTTTTTAATGGATTTTTCATATTTGTTTATCTGTTACTAGGGGTGTACCAGTGGGGTGCATTGCCGTGATATAGTTTTTAATGGATTTTTCACATTTGTTTATCTGTTACTAGGGGTGTACCAGTGGGGTGCATTGCCGTGATATAGTTTTTAATAGGATTTTTCACATTTGTTTATCTGTTACTAGGGGTGTACCAGTGGGGTGCATTGCCGTGATATAGTTTTTAATGGATTTTTCATATTTGTTTATCTGTTACTAGGGGTGTACCAGTGGGGTGCATTGCCGTGATATAGTTTTTAATGGATTTTTCATATTTGTTTATCTGTTACTAGGGGTGTACCAGTGGGGTGCATTGCCGTGATATAGTTTTTAATGGATTTTTCATATTTGTTTATCTGTTACTAGGGGTGTACCAGTGGGGTGCATTGCCGTGATATAGTTTTTAATGGATTTTTCTTTTTACACCGGGGATTGAAGCAATATATACCAATGTTGATGATTAGTGGGTGTCTTTGTTTTTCCGGGATATTTCCGCGTTTTCTCCATGTTAAACTTTACTGGAATTCTCCGGAGATCATCAAGTCGCATTGTTGTATACTGGGAACTCATTTTCAAAATACATTAATTACACTTGGTATGGTGAAAATCTCTAGCCATTGATGGCAACTGTTAATCCATTAGAAAAACAACAACTTCTTTACACTTTGTGAGCAATTATAATCTGCCCCTGCAGCAACAGAAACTATGGAGACGTCCTTTTCATTATTTTTTAAATTGTATTTTCAACGTCTATTTATCCGTAGAAAATAAGTATCACTTTTTGATATATATATTGAAATACGAGTATATCCGACATTTTAATATTATTTTTTATAAATATCACGATATTTTCGAACCCTGTTTTAAACTGTCTCATTTTTTCAAAACATGAATCAAATTTTTAAATTTATATTACGGTATATTATATACTCGTACGTAATCGAAACCCTGTGACGTATTAGACAGTAGAATACACAGAAAACACAATAAATTAAGAAATTGATAAAAAAGTTTAATATTACGTTAATTATTAATTTTCTTCCAAGATTTGTTAATGATTTTTTCCCCCGCAGATGGCGGCGCCGCAAAAAACCTTTAGTCATAAATAAAAACGGAGAATTTATGAAAATGGTAGAACCTTTAGTGGAGGAATAATAGTATGTCTTTAATTTCCAAACGAACATTTTTCATTGCGCAAAAATTACTAGCTGTGCAGTGTTACCATTTCACAGCTTTTAGTGAAAACGGTATCCGGAGGTGTGGCTTCGCGTAATGTGTTCGGCAAAAAAACTAGTTTGAGGAAGTCAAATGTATTGCCATAAGTCAGGTTGCAACTACATAAAGAGTACAAATTTGTTAAATAGAAACAATTTAATAAAAATATTCACAAATTTATGGAAAAAATACAAATTGAACAGAAATTTGTAGCATTTCTCAATGATTTCTTTTCCTTATTATGTTTTTTTTATAGGGTAGGCACAGATTTTCAGTCTACATGGACTGGGCGCCAATACCCTGTACTTCCACATGTAGAATTGAGTATTATTGCGCAAGTTGTTTCGGTGGTAATAAATGCAGAAATCAGATTATTTTACGAAAAAAGTCTGGAATTTTGATAATTAACCTCTCTCTAAAAATTTCCTTAAAACTGGTAGTGATTCAATCCCCAGTTGAAATTCTAAAAAAACTAGATACTATTGAGTTGGATTTATCCCTTTTCAAAAATATTCCATTCACGCTCAGGTTTTAGCAAATGTTTAGAAAAATCTGCAATATGGCAGTTTCAATAGGTACTGTCTATGTATGAAGGAGTCAGGAGCAAGGAAGTGTTACCTTGTTTCCCAGCTTGTTCTTGGCGTAGTAGATAATCTCGTTGGGGATTCTGGTGAAGGGGATCTGGCGGTCCAGCGGGATAGTGCTCCACATGGGCAGCCCGCCCTTGGGCACGCTGTAGGCGGGCAGCGGGATGGAGTCCACGAGGCGGTTCATCTTGGTAGGCTTGCGGGTGGACAGCATCTTCATGTAGTCGATCTGAAACGAGGTATTCAGAGCATTCTTAATTTTCTTATTAATTTGATGTAGATTAAGTTGTACGAGATAATTTCAGCGCAAAGATTTCGCTTGAGATGAGTGGGGAACTTCAGGCAGTAACGGATTTGGTAGGTAGATAGATACATAGAGCGTCGGCGCTACAATCCCTTGGAGAATTAGCAGCCCCCAGGAAACGCCCCCAATCTCGACTGTCTCATGCTGTTTCCTTTTTAATATGATTTAAAATATTTCAGTTTTTTAAATCATACCATGGTGCAAAAATATTAAAATTAAAAAGTGTGACAATATCCCAGAATGCGTTTAAAATGTACCAGTCTGAAAAGGCCCGTAAAAGGGTGAAATCTGTCCAGTTCCAGATAAAAAAATTGAATAAAGTTTTTAGGTTTTTTAACCATAAGATTTGGTATTTCGTATTTGGGACCACAGTGTTCAAAATCAAGAACCTAATACTGGCCATAATACAAGAGACGAAAAGAGATTTTAGATTAACTAATTTAATTAGAAATTTTAATGAAGCCTACTTACCTTTCTCTGCTTCTCTTTTTCCACTTTCGCTTTCCGCTTTTCTTCATCAGTCGGCGGTGGCGGTGGTGTTTTCTAAAAATAAAAAAATAAAATATATTTTGATATTAAAATCGTATTTTAATAAAAAAATATTGTGTATGAAGATAGATTAGCCAGATTGAGGCAGATCTCGTCTAAACACAATTAACCGATGAGTTTGTACAACATGCCATGAACTAAATACAGGGAGATAAGATAACTTATCTACTGCTTAACCAGCTGTGAGTACAGCATCACCTAAAGGTTGAATCACCGGTTTCAATAATCTAATACACACAATTTTACGAACAATTCGGTCATATATGGTTTTATCAGACAATAAAATAATGTAAAAAAAAAAATAGTAATAAATTCGTAGAATAGACGTAATATAAGAATAGGAAGTAATATTT